>VSTD030004719.1:0-10135 GCA_008808055.3 Sporobolus alterniflorus
AAGCAATAGCTCTTAAAAACTGGTTTCTAAAAAAACTAGGTGGCGGTGTTTGGAGACCAGTTTATAAAAACTGTAAATCAATTTTTATTAAGTAATTTCTAAAAACTGGGTGTGTTTGGACACCAGTTTTTAAAAGCTAGTGATAATCTATGTAATTAACTTCAAGTTGTAAATGGTAATGTGTCTTTTACAAGGTAAAAGCTGATTTTAGCTAGGTATAACTGAGTTTTTAAAAAACTGTGTTTCTAGTTTCTAAAAATTAGTTTTTTACAAACTCAATGGATAGACCTTAGTAATCTAAGGCTCGCTTGCCACACCAAATTATCCTGCATCTAATAACTAAATCATTGTGCAGGGCTTCACACTGGAGTTATGCGGGCAGGACAGGGTGGGCCTGCTGTCGGACGTGACGAGGGTGCTCCGGGAGCACGGGCTGACGGTGACCCGCGCCGACGTGACCACGGTGGGGCAGCAGGCCATGAACGTGTTCTACGTGCAGGACCCCTGGGGCAAGCCGGTGGACATGAAGACCATCGAGGGGCTCCGTGGGGAGATCGACCAGACCGTCATGCTCAACGTCAAGAGGGTGCACGCCAAGGCGTCCAAGCCCACCGCCGGCATGGGCAGGACCAGCTTCTTCTCCTTCGGCAACCTCTTTGCCAAGCTCCGGGCCTAATTGGTCGATTCCGATCGTGTAATTGCTGTAGAGATGAATCGAACTAGAGTAGTTGGAGAAAAGGGAGAGAAACGAGAGGGAGGGTAACTGAATGTTGATATGTGGCAGCTGTGGCTGTTTAGTTCATAAAGGAGAGCTCTACCAGGGTACAAGGTACCGGACTGGTGGTTCAGTACAATGCAGGCTTCAGACTGCTTGTTGTGGGGCACCAGTTCATTCGGCTCTCTGCATGTTCATCTGATCTGCATCATTTTAGCATCAAAGATGCTGCTTTTACCTGCTGAAATTCTGGTGGTCATCCTCCCCTGAGCTAGCTTAACATTTCAGTTTGTGGCTCGACTTCCGTCTTCATCAATGTGTGAAGTAGGGGTCAATACATCATTCCAAAACCTTCAGTACAGATAGCAAGGCACTCTCTTTGGCAATGGCAGTCAATATAGTCAATCAAGTTACAAAATACCTCCATGCTAGAATTTCAGAGAGATCTTTTTCTTCTTCTTTTCACTACATCAGTACCAATCAACAATTACAAACGCACGACACAACTGAAATGAATCTATTTTCCTAAATAAGAAGGAAGAAGATATGACTGATCACCTACTCTTTCTTGGAAGAGGAGGGGGAGTACTAACTCTCAGTCAGTTCTGAATTAGCATCTACACGTATATCCTTGAGACAAATGTTGCTGATGTATGATCATGATCCCCACCTTTTCTGAATCATACATTCTTCAGCAGGCATTGCTCTCCACGCTGCATGTCTTTGTGGCCCAACAACAAGCCCCAAGTCGTCATCCCTCCCAGTTCCACTGATGTTCCGCAGGCGCCGCCGCTGACGAGCTCCGAAGCACCGGTGTCATGTGCCCCCAGTTCCCCACACTGTCGATGGAGGGGCCTCCACGCCGCAACCCTTTACGATTGAGGCCTGCGATGCCGATGCCGATGCCGCTGAGGGAGGATATAGCTGAACCAAGCCCACACCCTCCAAGCAGAGAAGCAAAATTCTGTAGCCAATCGACATTATAGCTGAATGTGATGCTTGAAATATTGTGAATGAGATTGTTTTCATTGAATATGTTTCACTTGTGAATGAGATTGAGCCAAGTTGAAGAACAACATTTTTTCTTGAATACTGAATATACCATCTAGCATTTGCAGTGTGACTTTCCAATAAAATGCAACTGAACCTTACAATGAACAAAATACTGTGCAACTTAACTTTTCATTGCAAGAACAAAATACGGTTGTCAACAACAAAATAACCCTCTTGACTTGCTTCACAACTAAAAGAATCCCTCTATTTTCAGATCATCACTACTTGCTCCGGTCAGTAGTTGAGTGAAAGAATTGATGATATAATATTCTTCTGACTCTTGCCTTTTGCCATTGCTTGCTTCTTTTCTTACCTCTTGTGCCTTGCAAGAAAACAAAGTCCAAATATATATTGACCTTGATTTCCCTCCAATACTTTGGTGGATGTGGTCATGGACCTTTCATATTGACCTTGAAAAACTTTAAATATAATAGGTGTGTACAATTTGCGTGCTTGCAACAACATAGGTATCTTTGCTATGACCCTTGGTATTTTTTCCTTGATTCAAATTCTGAGTTCAACTCGTTATTTCTTTTCCCTTGCACCACCCTTTTAATGTGCTTAATGTTGGGATTTATTAGCTGAGGGCTATGAATCTCGAACATGGAAACACAAAACGACAATCACAATAGTGGGAATGGAACGAAGGTGACACGTGGCGTCGCGCACGGAAATCAGAATCACTCTATTCGCCCGAGCTGACAACCTATGGTGGTCTATTTAGGAGAAGATCAAGAGTCCTATTATATTGTCTTTACTGCCCATAACCACCTATCCCAACCGTAGAGTACACAGTCAAGGGGATCAATATAGATTATTACATCGCGTAACTGCCTCTAGGACGCGCCAATCTGCTAGCGCCACGTGTTTGCGACCCCAAACCAACCTCCGCTTGGTCGCCTCCTCGAGGCCTTTGGCTTTTGGCCTCGGTGGCGATTTGAGACTGACTTCATCCGGTGACCTCCTCGAGGCCTTCGACCTGTGGCTTTTGGAGACACTTTCAGGCCTCCGTCTCATGGCTCAGGAAGAACTCTAATTCCCTGCAAAATGGGAACACATACCTGCTTGTAGACGAAGGCCCTGGTGGTCACCCTTTGTTCATTCGAGCCCAACTCACGGGGGCAGCTATCGCCAGCCTTTTAGTTGACGCCTTCGACTCACCCCCAACAGTAGCCCCTCAAAAGCGAGGTTCAACCCCGATGAGGCGAACCTACAATCATTTGGTGAGTTCGTCCTGAAAGTGTCACCCCCATGAGTTGGGGTTGAAGCTTCGCACATGTTATGCCTGTTGCTGCAAAAAGTATTTGAACAACGCTCTTCTGTAGAGGTGTGTGGTAACACTATTACCTGTGCAAGAGCATTACCACACACAACTACACTGGAGCGGCATCCGAAGCTTCGATTAGTTTAAACTGTTGTCTTATTTGTGGTGGTTAGTTTGCTTGTAAACTTTCGATGTGGTGCTATTTTTGCTATTCTCACCGATGTTGCTGCAAAAAGATTTCGAACGATACTGCCATATAACCATGTGTGGTAATAATATTGCTTGCGCGGGAGTATTACCAAACACAATTATATCGTGGTGGCGCTCTGAGCTTCGGTTGGTTTGTTCCATTTTTTTCATTTGTGCTGGTGGGGCCTTTTGTGAACCAACGATGTGGTGCTATTTTCACGTGCTGTGAGAGAGGGCTTCGGTTGTCATCCGTTTTGATGAGTTATGTGGTTGCAAAAGCATCATCCCCTCCTTTGATCGCCCGGTGGCCGAAGCCTTGCTTTCAGTTGGTCCATTGTGTTTGCTTTCTAAATCAAAAAAGCTTCACCCCCGCCTTCGACTGCTCGGTTGGCGGAGGCTCAACTTTGGCAACCTGGCGGTCATGTTAGCTATGGAGGTTTGAAGTCGGTGCTACTTGGGCTGATTTTCAAAGTAGGCCTCCTCGACCATTTACCCTTTTACTAATTGGCCTCCGGTGGATGGGATGTCCGAGAGATGCGGATTGGACCGTTGAGGTTCTGTGATAAGCCCGTTTTACCGCGCCTATAAAAGGGGTCACGCGGTGCGGTAAATCTTGACTCTCTACTGCTTATATCCTTCATTTCCTCGCTCTCTTGCTTCTCCGGCTGCTACTCCATGCTCTCCCTGAGTGTGCTCTTTTGTCTTCTGATGGCTCACCTTAAAGGCTCAGTGCGTCTTGTTGGCATCGAGGCGCAACCGGAGGCTACCAACACCGTGTCTCAAGAGGTGACGAAGGCGCTTTCGTCACTGGTACCGAGTTCTGCAGCGTCGTCACCGAGTCATGAGGGCTCTATTTTGACAATGAGCTGACCGTGTCTGACTCGGATTGCATGAAGAGGGCAAAGTTCACGTCATTCGAGCGATGGAGGGTGTTTCCTATTTCACGAAGGAGGTTCCAACGTGGGGAAGGCACGCATTCGGGTGATGGAGGGTGTTTCCTATTTCACGAAGGGTCACACCCGGACGCCTGGCTCAGAAACTGTGCCCACACTCTGGGCCGATGAAGCCGTGGTGTTTGAATATTTGTTTACCGCGGGGCTTTGTATGCCTCCACATTCGGTGTTGATGGACATTTTGCAAAAAAATCAAGTTCAGTTGCATCAGGTAACGCCGAATGTTGTTGTATAGATTGCAAAATTTATTTGGGCGGTTAGCTCGTGCGGAGGCTGTCCAACTCCTGAGGTCTTCGCAAAGTACTACAAGCTACATTATCATCAAAGGAAGATCAAGAGGGAAGGGAGCGACAAAGCACTCAATGCTCCGGGTGCTTCATATTTCATCCCAACCGATATGGGGGCCAGATGAAGCTCCCGCATGCCGTGAAGAATAAATGGTCCGGTGGCTAGGCCAACAGTTGGTTTTAATGTTGAGTTCCCCTTCACAAGAGCGAAGCCCAGGGCAAAGGGGTCTATTTGTTGCATTATGAAATGAATGCTCTGGATTATCTGATGGAACCCCCTCACAGTTGTGCTGCAGACGACGCTAACACTATGTTCTTCGAAGAGGCCACTAAAATCATGGGAGCCCGTGGCACTGTTGAGGAATATCTAGTGTGCAGCATTTTTTTCAACTTAGCGAGAACTGGAGTCTCGAGGTCGAGAGAGCAGAGGCGCCATTGTTGAAGGTGACTGTTTTGATGCCGAAGGTGGCTGCGGTGATTGACGAGCAGGAAACAAAGGCTGCGTTGGAGACGAGGATTGCATGCGCAGCCAACCACTTGGTTGGCAATTATTCCTCGGCCGAGCATTGAACTTGTATGGATCAACTTCACCATGGCCGCCTCAATCGTGTGTTTGAGTTGGATGGTGTGAAGTACATGGCATGGCCCAAGCCTGCTGCCCGTGGATCTAAAAAATGCAAGGCTGGGGCTAGATCAGAGGTTGATGCCGTTCCAAGGAAATCTTGGGGTGCGAAAAGACGAAGGGGGGCTTCATCCCAGACTGGGGATAGAACATCCGAAAGGGAGCTATTGTTGGAGATGTCGTTGAAGCTCTCCAAGAAATCCGTTGCGGTGAGAACGAAGGCCCGTTCCTTGGGCCTGAGTGCCAGCGAGAAAGCCTTGGTGGCCAAGGTTTCGACCGGTCCACCCCCAGCTGCTAAAAGTGGCGCGAAAAGGGCGCCCCCGGCCTCCGGTGAGAAAGACTGGCTATACATCTGCGCACATGGTGACTCTTTTTGATACATCCTCGGCATCTGAAGAGGAACTTACACCTGACAAACCCATCGGAGGCATGCATCTACATCTCCCTCGCCTTTTGTGGGTTTGGTGTCCCCAGGAGCGGTTAGTGCCCTGGTGATCGAAGACTTGCTTTCATCTTCATTCACTTCGCTCTTATCCATATGTTGTAGGCGATGCACCCGAGCCGATGGCCAACTAGATGAATGAACCAGCAAAGGGTCACCGCGATGACGAGCGTGCGATGGCTACTCCTGAGAGTATGGAGCTGGGTTCTAACCCCAAGGCTCCTCGGGCGGAAGCCAGCTTCGGCTAGGACCTTGAGGTTATAGACTTTACCCTAGGCCCTCATGGTGCCGAAGGTGTTGCCCGCTGCCAATTATGCGGCTTGCTAATTGAGCACCTTGAAGATGTGAGTTTTCGTTTCTTTTGCATTTTTTGTATAGCGATTTTGTGGCTGTGACTATAATTTCTATTTTTGTTTGATGCATGCCCTTTCCTTTTTTAAAATGGCCGAAAAGGCCCTTGCTGAAGACGAGGCTAATGCGCTGCTCTAGAAGCGCATGACTGAACTGGAGGAAACAAACACACGACTGGAAGAGTTGAATGCAGAGATGCGCTTAATTGTTAGTGGCTCCGACAATGCTGTAACTGCGATGCATCACGAACTAGATGAAGAGATTGAGCACATAGAACGCCTAAGGCTTACCAATGCTCACCTCCTCAATGAGCGTAACGAGATGCGAAGCTGGGTCACCAATTTGGAAATGAAACTAGCGGAAATGGAGGCCGGTGTTGCTAAGAACATTGCTACTTTGGAGGCGAGGCTTGCTGAAACGGAGGCTCACACTGCATAGAGGTCCGTGGCCGCTGAACCACGCTTTGAAGATTTGTGCATGAATCTTGCCGGGGACTTAGAGTCTCTACATGAGGCATATGAACGCAATATTTGGAGCCTCGACGGTATTTGCCCACTTGTCCCCGGCACAACCCTTTCGACCGAAGACTACATCCGTTGGTTGAAATCCAAGGTGGACTTTGTGCCTCAAGTCTTTGTCGGTGTGAATGAAAATTTCGTTTCTGTTGCAATCGAAGGTGTGCTAGAAATGGCTAGGGGAGGTAGCTCTATTGATTTAGAGGATCTGCGGAGGGTCACCGCAAGCTGAGGGATGGATATTCTCCCCGGGGCGCGGGATGCGAAAAAGGTTGAACGAATGATTACCCAGTACTGGTGCTGTCCATTTGGGTACATGGTGGCGCTCTCCACTACTAAAGTGAAGCTACACTAGGTAAATTGCTGCACGTGTTGTTTGTATGCTTGAGCATGCTTCCGCTGTAACTTTTGTTTTTCTATTTTAGGAGTTGCTGAAATGGGCCAGGAAAGAAGTTGTCAATGACGGGTCTGCACCCACTGGCGGTGACGGTCAAATCGGTGAAGTCCCTGAGCCGGGAACAATGAGGACTGCCAGCGAGGCTCTGTCAGACCCCAAAATTCCAAATCTGGGATGTGATTAAAATTCGCTAAAATTTAAAACTTTTCTTAATAGATAGAAATTCACTTTTATATTATTCTAGAGAATCTATTTTATTTAGGTAAAATATTATCTTCTAAATTATTAAATTAATTTAGAAATTATAAAATTGTTTGTTGCATTTCATGTCGTTGCATAATTTTATTTGGTATTGATTGAGTGTTGTAGGTTCTAGAATCGAGTAGAAACCATTCAAATTTGAATCCATTTTGAATTGATTCAAAGGAGTTGAAAAGATAAAAAGGTTTTGGAAAAGGAAAGATTTTTCTATTCCTCTAAACCTTCTGGGCCGAAACCTAGCTCTTCTTTCAAGCCAGCCCAGCCAGGCTTTTCTCTTCCTCGCCTCGCACACAACCCGATTGGCCCAGTCCTGACCCATCAACTCGGACAGGGAGCCCCGCTCAATGGACTGCTCACCGTACCAGCCGCTGTCACTCACCGCGCGCTGCCGACCATCGTGCCGACCCTGTGTCTGCACCATGCCACACCCCGTGTGATCCACCTTGGCCCAACGACTGGATTGGACGCAGGAGGATGAACCCGAGTTTCATTCTTTGCAGAGAATAAAAATCCCTTTTCGATCAAATCTAAACCAACACAGTAGGGAAATTGAAATTAGAGATAAAATCAAGTTGTTATCCTTGTGCGCTACGACAGGAGCCAAAAACCCCTATACGGAGCTTGATTTTTTAAGAAATCTCACCGTAACCCTAGGTTTTGTCTACCTTCGCCGCCGCGGCGCTAGGCCACCTCCCAAACCTACAACTTGAGAGCACTTCTTTTCTCAAAGTATATTACATGTTTAGACAATTCAATTGCCCATTTGTCTATTTTGTCAGAGGAATCCTTGTTGCCAAAAATATCATTGAGTGGTTGATTAGTGAGGATTGTAACTCTGTGGGCCTCAAAATACTTACGAAGGTTTCGAGCGCTCATGACTACTGTATAACATATCTTTTATATTTCTGAGTAGTATTTCTTAGATCCTGCCAAGGCTTCAGAGACAAAGTATATTGGGACTTGCTGAGCTATTTTCTTGTCATTTTTCATTATTTCTTTTTCTTGCACAAGAGCTCCACTCACTGTTGCGTGTGATGCGGAGACATATAAAATGAGCGGCTGATCTAGTTCTGAACTTGACAATGTTGGTAATTGCTGGATATGCTCTTTAAGTTCATCAAAGGCTTTTTGTTGTTCTGTAACCACCGGAAATTTGCAGAGCCCCTGAGCACTATGACGAACGGTAAGCTTCGCTCCACAAGCTTCGACATGAACCTATTCAAGGCTGCTATTCTGCCTATCAACTTTCATGCTTTGTTTTTTGACTGCGGATGCCTCATGTGTACTATTGCATTGAGTTTGTCAGGGTTGGCTTCGATCCCCTTTACAGATACCATGCATCTTGGTACCTTTCCTCTCTGCACGCCAAACACACACTTTTCTGGATTGAGTTTGAGTTGGACTCTACTCATGTTTACGAAGGTTTCAGCTAGATCATCTATCTGAGTGCTCTTCTTTTTGGTGGCTACTAAAATATCGTCAATGTATGTGAATACATTTCTGTAAATCTGATCTCTGGGTTTGGCTTTCATCATTCTGCAAAATGTCAGATCAGCGTTCTTGAGGCCTTCAGGCATTCTCATGTAACAGTATGTGCTGAAGGGTGTGATAAAGCTCATTTTTTCTTCATCTTCTTTTTGTAACCAGATCTGATGATGGTCAGAGAAGCAATCTTGCAAAAACATCATTTTGCAACCTGCAGTTGAATCAACTACTTTATCAATTCTGGAGAGTGGGAAATCATCCTTTGAACATCACTTGTTTAAATCTGTGAAATTTGTGCACATCCTCCATTTTCCATTATTGTTTTTGACCATGACCACGTTTGTCAACCATGTTGGGTATTGGACCTCTCTTATGAAGCATGCGTCCAATAATATTTGGACCTCCGCCTTAGCTGCTGTGATCATTTCGTCAGACAATTTGTGAAGCTTCTGCTTTCTTGGTTTTGTGGAGGGGTTGACGTGGAGCTTGTGTTTAATTATACTTCTACTTACTCACGTGAGGTCGGAGGTCTTCCATGTGAAGACATCGCTATTTTTGTCCAGGAACAAAAGCAGATCAGTTTCTTCTTTTGATGTGAGGTCTTGAGCTATCATTATTGTCTTGTTCAATTATACTTCTACTTACTCTTTTTGTTTCACACTCGGGCTCAATCACTGCTTTGCCTCTGATGCCGGCTTCGGCCTTGGGTGTACTCGGGTCTTGTTGGTTTCTGCCTTCTGCCTCTTGCAAGTAATTTACATTTCTATGTCATGGAGCAAAACATTGCTCTATGTTTCTGGCATCCTTCTGGCTGTCGTGAACCGATATTACTCCCAACAATGCTGGTACCTTGAGACAAAGATATGTTGTATACAATGTTGCTTCGAATGTGTTGAGTAAACCTCTACTGAATATCGCGTTATATGGATAGTGCATGTCCACCACATCGAAGGTTACACATTTTGTTCTTGCGTTTCTAAGGCTTCCGAAGGATACTGGCAAGGATATAGAGTCAACTGGTTCAATTCCTTTTCCCCCGAAATCGTAAAGGGGCTTTGTTGCTTCTTTTAGTTGCTTCCTATCGTACCCCATTTGGTCAAAGGCTGACAGGAATAAGATCTTGGTTTGGCTACCCTTGTCGATGAGGACTCTAGTGACATCCCATTTATTGATATGCGTCATGATGACCATGGCGTCGTTGTGTGAGAATGATACCAATTTGATGTCTGCCATGGTGAAGGTTAGTGGTATATGAGACCATTTGGTTCGTGTGATTGGGCCTTCAACCGCCACATGGTTGACCTAGAGATAGTACTCTAGCATCTGCCTCTTGTTTTGGGAATCTAAATTAGAGCCTCCGGTGATTGTGTGGATAGTTCTGAAGGTTGGGAAGTTGTTTCTCTGATACGAAGGCTTAGGCTATTGTACCGACGGAGGTGGTAATGTGTTTGATTCAGGTTTTCGCTGATGGTTCGGTGTGTTTGGCATGGGGTATGTTATTTATGGTGGTGGTGGAGGGTAGGCCATGGATAGTGGAGTTGGGTGGGTTTGGTTTGTGGTGGATGCGTAATGATATGATTGGTAGTATGACAGAGGTTGTA
>VSTD030004720.1:0-10135 GCA_008808055.3 Sporobolus alterniflorus
AGATCCATCTAGAACTTGAGGTACTGCTACTAGTTTAATCTACTATGCATTAGTCATATTCATGATTTATCCTTGGATTAAAAAAATTAAAAGTGCTAATTTTTTCAACAATCCAAACAACATTATTGTAGGCACTCTAGTTTTATGGCTGGATTTGTTGATACTTTGAGGCCTACACCTTTCACTGGTGTGAACTTTAAGAGATGACAGATGAGAGACACATTGTGGCTAACTTACTCCTGAGAAGGAGAAGGAATATTCGGAATCCAACACAATCTTTTGTGGTGCAGTGGTTGGAGTACTTACATAGACTCTGTAAGATACATACCTCTGCTATAAAACTACTAAAGAGATGTGGGATACCCTAAACACCAAGTATGGAGGTTCAGATGCCGGCACCGAGCTATACATCATTGAGCAGTATCACGACTATCAGATGGTAGATGGGAAAAGTGTGGTTACACAGGCTCATGAGATATAGTGCATGGTGAAGGAACTCATACTTCTGAAGATTGTTGTTCCCGACGACTTTGTGGTTGAGGACATTATTGCCAAATTACCTCCATCATAGAGGGATTTCATCACTGCTCTCAAACACAAGAGGTGAACATGTCTATTTCAGACTTGATTGCCTCTCTTGATGTTGAGGAGAAAGCTTGGGCTAAGAACAGACGATCTAAAGGAGCTGATGGTCAAACTAGTGCCAACATGGTGCACCGGCCGCAGTCACATGGCAAAGGAAACGGTAAAGGCAAAGCTAAGTAGAATCAGAATAACAACAAGCCAAACTAAACTAATACCTTTAAGAAGAAGAAGAATAAGAAGGATGAGGGTTGCTTCGTATGCGGATCTCCGGATCATTGGGCAAAAAAATGTCCAAATCGCCAAGCAAACCTCAACCTGAGCAGAAGACTACGAATATGGTTGTATCCAGCTCTATAAATTGAACTAGTGGGTACGGTAATTTACCCTATGTTCTTCCACTGTTTCAATCTACCACTTGGTGGCTTGATTCTGGTGCAAATATTCATGTCAAAGGTTTGAATTTAATCCCAAATTTGTCCATTGTCAAAGGTTCTAAGTGCCAAAGTTGTGTGCAATCTAAGCAACCTCGAAAGCCTCACAAGGCAGCCGAGGAGAGACACTTGGTACCGCTAGAATTTATACATTCTAATATTTACGAGATGAATGATGTGTTGGCAGAGGGTGGACAAAGGTACTTTATGATCATGATTGATGATGCATCTAGATATTGCTATGTTTACTTATTGAAAACTAAAGATGAGACTTTGAATTGTTTTAAAACCTGTAAGGCTGAAGTTGAAAATCAACTAGAAAAAAGATCAAACATTTTAGGTCCAATCGTGGTGGTGAATATTTCCCTAATGAGACTTATTTTGTGTGGAACATGGTATGAACCTTTTATTATGCAATGATTTAAATTTTTGTTGCAATATAGACTAAAATTTTTCAACAAAAATGCAAGGTCATGAAAAGGGAAGATATTTGTGGCACTACAATAATTTATCTTGCAATGATTTAATTTTTTTGCAACATAAGACAACTTTTTGCAACAAACAATAAGTTTGCGCCAACCAAACACATTTCTGGCAATACTGTTATCTATATTGTGACTATTTTATAATTTGCGGCAAAAGAGTCAGATCTTACAATGAGAGTCAATATTTTAGCAACAACAAGAAATTCGTTGTGAAAAAACAATTTCTGGCAATGAAATTAGTTGACTGTGACAATGAAATATTGCAACCATTTATAAATTTGATGACAATAACACATACATATTACAACAAAAATTTCCACATTGCAGTGGGCCCATGGCAATAGACTAATTTCTCATAGTGTCAAAAATAATTGCATGTATGCGGAACTCAAGTGTGATAACATGACTGAGATTGGAAATCACCTGATATAGAAATCATGGCATTAGTACATGGTGTCGTGCAGTGGTAGATTGCACGCCTATCATGTCCTTGGGGGCATCATGATTGATCCCGGCAAATGCTCCTACAGACACACCAAAGATGTCCTGGAACACATCTTGGTGTGGTCTTTGTAGCTAGGATGTCTAAGAAAGGAGTAGAATAATGATGATGATTGCTATCATGTTCACAGGATGTGTGCAGACCTAGGTCAACAGCCATAATGAATGATTTCCTAGTCACACCTGGTCTTCAGATATGTTATGGGGGACATAGGGGCATACCTACTGGAGGAAGTTTGGAGTATTTTGGTGGGTAGATCATCAGGAACGGGGCTATGAATTGGTGGCTCTATGGCTAGATGAAAGTGGCCGGCAGTGGAGAGGGAATTTCTTTGGACTCTTGCAATGGAAATGATGAGAAGACTTTGGAGCTGTTGTGTGGTGGTAGGGGGTGTCTAGGATGTCCTTTTATAGGACAAGGGAGGGAGAGGACATGAATGAGTACAAATTTCCAACCACGAATAGATCAACTGTGAATTATGGCCATTACAACATCGGGTTTTAATCCTCTCTTAATGGACTTTCATTGGAATAAAGTGGCCAGCAATTATGGGACAATTTATAGCATGAAATGTTGGATTATTGTGGAATATTCAGAACATGTGGTCAGCTGAAATAACAAGTTATGAAGTAGAGTGAGTCATGACCACTATAGGACAATTTCTTGATGGGAATCATGGTTGATTTGTGGGCAAATAATCATTCTCATAATAGGATGTGGTTGGTCATATTTTTGAGCTCCAGTGCAGAATTTGGTTGTTTGTCAAAGGCCCTGTTTGGATGCATTGAGTTTTTAAGAAAATGGTTTTTTTACAATTGTGAGGCCTCCAAACAGTCCTGTTTCTAAAATTTAGGTGCTCAGTTTTTTTAAAACACATTAGCTGGTCATACCCAGCTAAAACCAGCTTTTATCTGATAAAAGACCCACTGCCCTTTAAAACTTAAGCATAATCACAGGGATTATCACCCAATTTTTAGAAACAGCTCTCCAAACACCCCACAGTTTTTAGAAACTGCCCTGTAAAAGCTGATTCACAATTTTTAGAAATTGATCTTCAAAGACCCCCACCTAGTTTTGTTTTAGAAATCGGCTTTTAAAAACAACCTCTAAAAACCAGTTTCTAAGAAACTAGAATGAATCCAAACAAGCCCTAAGGTGAAGAGAAGTAATGGTGTATAGAGGAAGAAGAAATGATCGGTCGATTGCTCATGAGAAAGAAGAAAGGAGAAATGGAACCATGACGAGATGGACTTCATTTCCATTTACTTTGAGGATTGTTTGGTTTTCAAAATTCATTTTCATGAGTTTTCTAAAACAAACAAAAGACATTTAATCTGTAAATAACCTAAAACACACAAAGATTAGTATTTTGGATAAAACTTTCAAACAAATTAAAATACCCTTGATTCAAAAATTTCACAACTCAAAAGGATTACATTGGAAAAAAATGAGCACCCATAAGCTTGATGAATCATTTAAATTAAAATAAATGAAATCTTTGGAAAATTTTCAATTTATTGTGGGAAAATGCTTCACATTTTGAAATAGAAATGTTAGGATGTGATAGCACCGAGACGCTCCAATGATGTAGCAAGGACGGTGGCCCAGGTGCAGAGGTGGCACGGGATCGACGGGTGTGCAACTCCGTGCTAGGGTGCTGCTGCTCAGCGGTTGGCACCACTCGGTGCCAGAGTCAGGGATGGTAGACCAGCGGGGGAGGGATGTGGCAGTGGTTGGGTGTGGAGGGAGGCAGCAGACCAGGCAGTGGAGCTCATCCCTAAGGCAGTGAGGCCAGCGCGACACAGGCTGTGGAGCTTGGCTTCAAGTGTGGGCGTGACATGACCGGGGGTGGGGTAGACCAGTGTGGGTGGCATGGCCGGGAACAAGGATGGTGTGTGAGCATGAGGGCACAAACAAGCATGAGCACGGCCTGGCGCAGTTGACCACCGATTTTGGCCTATTAACTTTTGGCCCATATTAATCTTCTGTAGTTTTTTTGTTTTCCACCAAAAATTAATTTAATTTTGGCAGTTTATTTTTCCACCAAAAAATTATTTATTTTTGGTGTTTTTATTTACTGTCAAAAATTATATTATTGTTGTGGGGGTTTTGCTACTGACAGACACTGTAGTGAGGGTCCCACATTGGATTTTGCTGTCGACAGACACTCAATCTTTTGAACTTGTGACAAAGTTTCTAGAGCATTGCTTTGTTGAAAATTTCTTCCAAAACATATTGTCAAAGCTGTATGAATTTAATTCTTATTGAATTACACCTGAATACAATGTAAATCATGATTTGCATGTCCCTAATTAGGTGAGCAATTCCTGATATGTGAAAATTAATGATTTTAGAGCATTCAAAAGGTACAGTAATGTTGTTAAATTGCTTTACACAAGTTTATCAAAAAAATATTAATTTAAAATTGTTGGCACCAAAATTTGGTAAATCAGTGAATTATGCCGTAAATTTGCTGATTTACCAAAATTATGAAGAAATCGGCTTATATGGACAAGACCCAAGGCTGGACAAAGCAAAGGATGGAAAGTGCGCATGAAATTGCCCGTCCAAGAGCCGGAGATCTTGGAAGTTTGTAGAAGCTAATAGGCAATGCGCTACAATGACCCACCAACAGGGACTGAAAGCTAAAAAGAAGGAAGGCAAGAAGTCTTGTCTTAGGAGTGTCGGCATACAATGCCACATTTCTTGCTTTAGCGAGGCAGTAACGCCTATGAAAGGAGTCAGTGATAGAACAACCTCTTAAAATAAAGGGGTTTGTCATCTCAAGATCAATCGGGGGATTCTCGATGAAGTGAGAATGTACAAACATACATTCGAAGCATATAAAGACATGATTAAAGTGAAAATTAAGTTATTATAACTTTTTTTGGAGATTACAAGATAGTGAAGCAGAAAATGCTTCAAAAGATAGAACATTAGCGGAAGAGTATAACTCGACGTCATCAGAGTATTCACCTCGTCCTATAGGTGAAAATCTTATTCGGCATCTCTAAACCTACAACAGGCTCCAGAATGGAATCTAGCATTCAGAGCCTGAACTTCCCACTGATGGCCACCAATAGCATCACCGATAGAGAGGGAAGAAGAAACATGCACACAATAGTTAATATAAAGCTTGAGCGACTACACTCAGCAAGACTGACCCAACATGACCAAGCGGTCAGACTCCTAGACATGCCAAGGCTTCAAGTGGTAAAGACTCTTAAGCCTACAACAACTAACATTAATCACTTTTTTATCAAGTTTTAGCCATATTAAAGTGATTATAATCATAGGCGTGCAACCTATGCTAAACATGCAAGTATTATCAAAACACATTTGATATAAGTAATTATAATCTTCATCATCAACATCAATCTTAATATACATGTGAATCATAAATGAAGTTCAATTTATTATGTTCTGACACAGGGATCAAGCCATCACCCATATCCAAGGGTGTTGTGGAGATTCGAATCTGTACACACCTTGCAAGGGAAAACTTGACAACACGATGATGTACGCACTATCTCCAGGACCTTACGTATGGCTACCGTTCGCTAAGTCCCTTCAAGGTCAAAATTGCTCCTCTACACTCAGGATGAAATCTTGGTTCTACAATGATCATCTTACCATCGTCGTTGTCCTAGGCTATCTCATTCTCCATCCAACAACCACCATAGAGTAGAGGTTACGGTTCAACCAAGCAGTTACAAAAGTTACTAGGTTTACAGGACCCCATAAGTCCCTCATGTGTCAGTACCATTCAATGCTTGTTCCACAGGGCCCAACAAGATGCGGTCCTTAATCAACCAAGGTGAGGGCTACCACCGAGAAGTCCCAAATATCTTCTTATTCACTCTCACCCTTCCCATTCAGTGACGCTCCACTTGCCGACCCTTAGTTTCCTCACCCAGTCTCAAATTAAGGTGTGCATCAACTTTATAACCAACCATTCTTCCAATAAGGAGCGCAATCCTAAAATCTCGCAAGTGGAACTAGCCACTCGACTTCTCCCGTTGTCCTATTTACTAAGCATAGCCAATCTATCAGATTTCCCCCACAATAGAATCACGGATAACCTGGAAAGAGTAGTAATGCATTTCTAGGGTTTCATTGAACTCCTATAACATAAATGCACAATTTATTAAAGTAAATACGGCTATAAAGCAAAAATCCTGATGGGGTACTATGCATCAGTGCTTGCCTTTGCTTAGAACGGAAGAATGTTAGTCTTGAGCTTCACAACATCATAACCACCTAGGTCATAATGAAATGCTTTAAAGATGATTAACAACGGCAAGATGATACGGAAGAATGAAATGAGACAGCTCTTAGGTCTTAGCAAAAGAAGGACCTTAACTAAACTTAATCTCAAAGCGAGGAAAAGCGGGTTTGGAAGGTAACAAGGCTCGATGTCTGATAAATATTGTTTCTTGAGCGCAAGGATAGGGTTTCAGGGTCGAATTCAAGGTTTCACGGCAAGATTGGAGGCTCAACCTAATTCTTGGATTATTAGGGTCAAGTATCCAAAAGAGGATGATCAATTCACTTAAACAAGGTACATGATCATGTAAGAGGGTGAAACTAACTTTCCATGATTACAAGGTGGAAGGAAAAATTAGGTCAAGGTTTCACTAAATTACTAGACTTTAAATAATTATCTATGAATTTTCCATGAATTAATAAAGGTTTTAGCAATTATGGACAATTAAAATGAAATTAATTTATTTTATATTTTTATCTTGAACAATACACTTGAATTTAACAAACAAAGGAGGTTTGACAAAATTCAAGGTTCAAATGAACTTTGTATGAATTTTAGAAGGTTTGAACCAAAATTGGTTTGATTTAATTAAATCCCTGGGAAAAAAGATAAACCAACTATTCACCTTGGGCCACCTCTGGCTGACCCATTTCGGGTTGGGCTTGACAACTCCAAACCGAAATAGGGGAGGGAAACTCCCCTATTTCCATGGCGCTGCCAGCGGCGGCAAATCCCAGTGAGCGGCGGTGCGGGGATGTGGGGCAAGGGGACAGGGAGGAAGCCGGTGATGTTGGGAGACCGTTTTGGCCGTCGGGGAGGTTAGGCACTCACTGTGGCATCCTCGCTACGGCGATGCCAGCCAGAGCAGAGGCGCTCATGATGACAGGCTGGAGGGGCGGTCGGGGCCGAAGATGGAATGGTCATCGAGGAGCTCCGGTGCGGGGAGGTGCTCGAGGAGGTGGCGGTGAGCTTGGACGGTGGCCAGAGTGGCTCGTCCGCGGTGAAGCTTGGTGGCGGAATACAAATCCAACGGCTTGGTTCCGAAGTAGTCAATGGCGGCGTGACTTGACGCGAGGATGGCGGTGGGCTTGGGGGCGACGGCGGCACACAGGGTCGGTGGCTTCTGGCGCTTGCTGCGGCATCTCCGTTGGTGCAGGGCGGCAGCGAATAGACGCGGCGATGCTCAGGATGGCGATGTCGATGCGGCACGAGATGGGGAATGAAGTGAGGCGAGAGCAATGGGTGGTGTCAGCGCTCATGGGTGACAACCGCCGGTCGGCATGGGCGCGTTACGCACGTTCAGACGGCAGCTGCCACGGTCGGCTTCAGCACGCGGTCAGAACAGGAGGAAGCCGATCAGAGCGGCGGTTGCCACGGTGTGGTCGGCATGGAGTAAAATCTTGGACGCTATCGGGACGGTGTGTCAGCACGCATGATCAGAATGTCGCGGTGCGCTGGTACCGAGGCGGTGGCGCTAGGCACGCGGGTGGAGCGTTTGGCTGGTGGGCCAGGCCAAAACAGCGCCAGGCTGCACTGTTGACATGGGCTGGGCCCGATTTCCTCCTCCAAAGATTTTCCAAATAATTAATTATTTTTCCAAATTCTTCAAAAGCTCCAAGTTTGAAAATACAAAACACAGTCTTCCTCATCTCCAAGAATTTCCAAATTTGGCAAGTCGATAGATAAATGCAAATTGAACAAATTTCCTTTTTGTCCCAACTTCCAAATCTCTCTAGATTTTTAATTAAAAATTCAAAATTAAATCAATTTGAATACTGCTTAAAATTTAAAGGGGTTCAAACCTTTTGCAAAAAATTTCATAAATTCATTAAAATTCTATCTCTACAAGATCTTCATTAATATGAAATTATATTGACTATTTTCTATGCAAAATTTGGAAGTTCCTTTAGAAGTGGTAACAAGACTTGATTTAATAATATTCAACGGAAAGATTTGAATTCGAATTTGAGTTCAAACCAAGTTACACTTTAGATTCCACCGTAGAGGTACTGTAGAATACTGTAGCTGCTACAATGACACTAGCGGTGTCACAGCGTCTTGGTGAGGCAAGATTGTATGTAAATTCCTTGTTGGAAGAAGAAAGTGTCCCAGTCAAACTAGGAAATAAGTCCAAGTTAGAGTAGAAAATGAGTCATAGTTAGATTAGGAAAGTGTTGGAGTCCTAGTATGAGAAGAGGTCAAGTCCCTTAGAATATAAATATACTAGTGGAGTGTAACACTAAAAAAAATATTAGAAAAAAACTCTAAAGTTGACCAAAATTTGACTTTTTGAACCGTTGCTCCAATGGTCGATCGGAGACCGCGGATGCGAAGATCTCGTCGAAATGCAACCATTTTATTATTCACGTGCTTGATTCGGAGGTCGGATAGATCATGTATGAATAGTTTATTTTTGGCCGTTGGATATTTAGGTATTCTCTTTATAAGAACCTGTATCGATAGGCTATGTCCTCTCTCGGTCCTTCTCCTTGTGCGCCGCCACCTCTCTGCCTATGCCTTCTCCTACAAAAAATTGCTTAGACCTTCTCCTCCCACAGCAGCAGCACTACGTGGAGAAAGGTGAGGCCATTCTTGATGCCCTGCTGGCTCTCCTTCGTGTTTCCTTGCTGCTGCTTACCGGAGCTCATTTTTCTTGCTGCGAAGAACAAGAGAAGGGCAAGGAGGGAGTTGGGAGGATTTGTTTTCATTCAGGTGAGGAGTGAATCCCTCGCCTGTTCTGATTCGAATTCTAGTGCAAATCTCGCAGAGATGCAGTTGTAGCCATTCTGTGTCAGTCAGCTGGCACAGTAGCAGATCGATTGCATTTTGCTGATTTTGTGTGCCAAATTTGGCCAGACCATTAACACAAAAGTTAAAGATCTTTTCAATACCTTTCCAGAGAGTATTAATTCACTAATTTTGGTGGAGTATTCCAGGAATTATGATTATTGGAAATTCGCTGTCAGTTTGGGATTAGTTCCAGAATTCAGTTAACGCTTTCAGTTTTGGGCGGCAGATTATTATTGCTTAGAGGTCGAATCTGTTTACCACTCTATGGAAGATGTTGTAGTATGTTTCTTGACCTTTCCATAGAATGATCATAAGCATTTGTTTGTTGAGTAGAACGTGAGTTATGTCCTTCTGAAGATTGCTATCCAGTTCTAGTGCTCTGTTTTCTGATCAGTTCGTGCAGTACATGTTCAAGGTCGTTTTGAGGGACCTTACATGCCTAATCTGAGTAGGATTCTGAAACAAAAGCTGTATATATTTTCAATACCTTTCTAGGAATATTTATTCGCTAATTTTGGTTTTATATTCTGGGAGATATGAATTTGTAAAGATTGCTGTCAGTTTAGTTGTCAGAATCGTTGGTTCAGTGCAAAAATCTGTTCAAGGTCATTTCAGGGAACCTTTGAAGCAGAATCTGTGTAGGACTCCAACATGAAAGATGTATATCTATTCAATATCTTTCCAACGAGTACTCATACGTTATTTCTCACGGAGTAAAGCCCATGTTACGATTTTTTTAATGCCTGCTGTCCATTAGGCATTGGGGTCAGACTGAACACTTGTTCCGTGAGAACGTTCAGTTTTCCGACGTGTTTTAAATCTATTTGGAGACCGTATCTGGTATTACCTGTATGAAATGTTTTGTAGTATATATCTTCTTCTTTCTGTAGAGCATTTAAATATGAATTTTTGTTCAGCAGTTTGCGTGTTATGAAGTTTTGAAATTGGGTACCTTGCTGTCTGTGTTCAGAATTCAGTTTTCTATTGTGGGCTTGATCAAAAATAGTAGATGGCAAACTTTGATTATCTCTTGAATACAAAAGTTGTAGCTTGTTCAGCGTAGATGGTTGTAGAA
>VSTD030004721.1:0-10135 GCA_008808055.3 Sporobolus alterniflorus
TCTAGCCGACAATGACACACATCAGCGGATTACTCATAACCACTACCTACGAGAGTGCGACCGGGACCACGAAGACCTCCGCAACATCATCAATGATCAGAGGTATCTCAGGCTAAGGTCGTCAACCCCTCTATGATGTTCTCCAGCAAGAGATGCCACCCTATCAGGGTGGGGCAGTTTCCATGCACTGGCTCCATCGCTCGGGCTGATTGTTTGGCCAGATAAATTCAAGGACGGGCATATCGACAAGTATGATGCCTCCAGCAATCCCGAGAAGTCAATCCAGGTCTACCATATTGTCATCGATGCCGCAGGAGGAGACGGTCGAGTAAATGACAACTATCTACCCGCGGTATTGTTCGATGTGGCCAGATCATGGCTTATCAACCTGTTCGAGGGATCAATCTACACCTAGGACCAACTATGTGTCATGTTCATAGAGAACTTCCAGGGTATGTACGAGCATCCATCTACTGCTGAGACTCTAAAGACCATCAAGTAGAAGCATGATGAGAGCCTCTGACACAACATGAAACATTTCTGCAATGTCAGGAACGCTATCCCGTACATTCAGGATATTTAGATCAGCAACGTCTTCCACGACAGAGTCAGCGACATCAAGACCATGGAGGAGATCGCCATGAAGAAACCCAAGACGGTGGTTGATCTACTCGCGATCGTGGACACATGCATCGAGGCTTCTGAAGCCCGAGCTCAACTTCTTGAGTCTCGTGGCAAATGGCCCATGAAGAAGAAGCAGGACGACCAGTAAGTCAACACAACTGACCAAGGAGATCGCAAGGACCGTGGAAACCACCACTAGCAGTCGTCGGATTAGAAAGAGAAGATGCCTTTTTGTCACCTTGATGACACGGAGAAGTGGTGCGAGATCCATCACACCTCAGGACATGATCTAGAAGAGTGCAAAACTTTTTTTGATCATAAAAAGATGCTACCACCACCAGCACCGGTGGCCCAAGAGCCCCGACAGGGTGAACATCATCGGGCCAATCCCCCCGACGATAATGAGCAGATGGGAGAGATCAACATGATATTTGGAGGTATCATGTTCATCGCCTCAAAGACACAAGGGAAGAAGCTCACGTGGGAGATCAGTCTGGCTCAGCGCATCGAGACTGGGAGAAGGATGAGGTGGTTTGACGTAGACATCTCGTTCGGGCCATGGGACCACCCTGATACAGAACTGTCTGATAGGAACTTATCATTCATGGTCAAGTTACCGATTGGGTGGCACAAGGTGGCCAATACACAGATCGACAACAAGGCCTCATTGAATCTTATCATGAGGAAAACCTTCATCAAGATTGGCCTCAATCTGAGGGACTTGATCTTGGTACATGATATGTTTCACGGGATCATCCCACACAGTCGTCCACACCTGTCGGACGCATTGACCTGAAGGTGTCCTATGGGACAGGGGGCAACAGGAGCAAGGAGGCGCTGGCATTCGAGGTAGCCAGCTTTGACATCAGGTATAACTGCATCCTCGGGAGGCCTTTCCTCCTAAAATTTATGGCAGTCATCCACACTGCCTACGTCACATTGAAGATGCCTGGCCCCAAGGGCATGATCACTATCAAGGGCGATCAGTGTGACGCCTTAGCATATGAGAACGCCACATTGACGCATGACAGCCATTTTGGCAAAAAAGCAACCCAGGAATAGGCGGCCAAGATAGCAAAGAAGCACGGTGGTGGCACATCGATCAAATCGCCGGTGCCCAAGACATCGACGATCGACTCCACTCGACTGCTATCAGCGAAGAAGGACACATATGGCACCTCAGTGTCAAACTAGCAGCCCACCAATCAGTTGGCAGATCTGAAGAAGGAGGATGATGATAAAGAAGTCCCAATCGACCCCAGCAACCCGGACAAGAAGCTCTGAATTAGCACAGGCCTTAAGGCCAAATAGGAACTCACGCTCATCACTTTTCTCTGAGAAAATCTGGATGTCTTTGCATGGCAAATATCATATATGATTTTAAAATTCAATTTAAAATTTAAATCACGAGGATTTTAGAAATAAGGCTTTCAGAGATTCTTTTCAAAATCCGATTTCCAACGAATTTACATCTAATTCAAAATTTGACAAAAATGAATGCTTTCTACTTGCACTATAAATCTAGGGTAATACATCAGTACAAAAATTAAATGCATGGCGGCATGAATGCAACAATCATTTATATAGAGCCAATTTATTAATTTAGAAAATATTCTTTCCACCTAAATGAATTGATTTCTCCTTTATAATCTAAAGGAAAATTTTAATCTACTAAAAAATAGTTTTAAAATTTAGCGAATTTTAGTCACATTTCAAAATTCAGAATTTTAGGGTGTGACAAGACTACCCCTCTTAAAAGGAATCTCGTCCAGAGATTCTCAGAGTAGAAAAGAAAAGAGATCAAGAAATGGTTAGAATAGGATCCAAGTTGATGAGGAATGTACCATTCATTGGGGTATTCTGAGCTTCTTCCATAGCCAATTGATTGACTCGTCCTTGAGCAAAGTCCTGTCTGGCTTGGACTGGGTTAGCATTTCCATTGCAGTTCGGTGGCGGTCCTGAATTACCTGTCGGTGTTAGAGGAGGGCGTGAACACGGATTGGGGCACCTAGCAGCAATGTGACCTCTCTCTTCACAATTGTAGCATTTCCTCTTAGTTGGAGCCTGTGTTGCATCCTGAGTGGCGTGAAGCCTCAGCACATTTTGAATTTGAGTGTAGGGAGTTTGAAAGTCGTTGGCCAGTGGGATCATCTGGTTTTGAGGGGAAGAAAATCCTTGTCCCATAGGTTGAGGTATCTGCTAAAAACTCTGTTGCACAGGGTGGAAAATAGGTCTAATAGATGTAGAGTCAAAACGGGGTCAGGATTTGCCGCTTTGTTGACCCTGACGTTCCTACTTGCGCTTGCATTCCAAAATTGCTCTACGGTTCTCCAAAACAAGAGCTTTATTCACCATAGCTTGGAAATTCTCAAAGTCGCGTGCTTCTAGAGCGTAGGCAAGTCCATCATTCAGTCCATTGAGAAAACACTTCTGCTTTTCTCATTGGTGTCCACATCATTGGGAGCATAGCGGGAGAGTTGCATCAAACGAATGATATACTTGCTCACGATCATGGTTCCTTGCTTCAAATCTTGAAATTCCTTTTTCTTGAGCTTGATTACTCCCTGGGGTACATGATGAGAGCGAAAAGCAATCTTGAATTCATTCCAGTTGATACTATCAGGTTCTTCATGGGCATCTTCATATGAATCCCACCAATCCGCAGTGGGTCCCTCAAGTTGGTGAGAAGCTAGCAGAACCTTCTCCCGATTGCTGCACTGCATTACCTATAATTTCTTCTCTATAGAGTTAAGCCAGTCATCGGCATCCATGGGCTCCACGGAGTGCGAGAAAGTCGGCGGCTTGGTCCTCTAGAAGTCTCGAAGCCTGTCCTTTTGATGCGACTGTGATTCTTGCTGGTGGCCTTGTAGAAGGTTGAAAATAGTTTGTGGCATATTGATTATGGTTTGCTACATGGTATGGAGCATTTGAGCTTGCATGGCCAGAACTTGTTCAAGTGTCAGTGGGGGTGGTGTGTTTCCAACATTGTTGTCCCCACTATTGTTGTTGGTGGTGGTGGTGTTGTGGCTCCTGGTATTGACCATCTAAAGAATATGATTTGATGAGATAAGCAAGAAAGAAGTGGTGGTGGAGAGTAGCTTGAAATGATAGCTTTAGAGAAGGAAGATAGGAATATAGATGGAATAAGAGATACCCAACCAAGATTTATTATATAAACCTAAGGATGTGTGTGTAAGTCATCTCTTACATTCACAGTAGCACTCAATCAAAAATTCGAATCAAACATATTTTCATGAAACAGAACACAACAGTCCTCACCATACGATACGATTATTACAAAGCGACTCGAAAAACTAGACGATCCTATGACTTATTCTTAAAGACACGACAAGTCTTGAAGACGACTACTCATGGGCAGACAGTGAAGATCCCTGAGACTCAACCCTTGCCGGGGGATTCTCGGCAATGTCTTGCATCAACTGCTCATAGAGGTTTGGTTGAGGGAAGACTGACGGTGCTGGCACAGCTTGGGGTACTTCCTGCGGGTCCTCTTCAACTTCTAGTATAGGTTCATGCTCGGAAACTTCTTCTATGTTGTCATCACCGCCATCATTACCATCACCATTTCCCTCATTATTTCCATCACGGTTTCCTTCATCATCGGAGTCGTGGTCAGAGTTGTCATCTGAGCCTTCATCTTCGTCTAGCAGTTCAGCGATTAGATCATCACGATCCTTGATCACTTGCTCTTGTTCTTCGTAACACTTGTGGAGATCCTCAATCTCTTGTATTGCCTCCGCCAATGCATGATCCATGACCTTGGTGAGGTGCACTTGCTCCTTGAGGCATCCTGTGGGGTCATCGTGCACATTGGAGTGTACATGGACCTCAGAACTTCTGAGAGCCTTGCTTGGGAAGTGGCAGAATTTTGAGCCTCGTAGAGTTTGAGCCGTCTCATTGCGTAGAGTCATTAGCACTTCACGGACAGCATCCCATATGCCTGCATTGAACGTAGCCCTTGGAGCAGAGGCATGGTGGATAACGTGGATGCAGCGTATCCCGTCCGTCATGGGCTTCTCATAGAGCACTACATGCACCTCCCACATGTAGCCTCTAGACCAGAGCGGAGTCTGCTTCCTAAAGTAGAGAGGAGCGTCATGGTAGCCAAAAACTGAGAGAATCCATTTGAGGGTCCTCAGGAAGTACCATGCATTTTTCTCGTCACAGTGGGCCTCTTGTGCCCTTTCAAGTAGCCATCTCATACTTTCGGGAACCTCCAATGACTTGAACACAACCTTCTTGTGGGTGGTGATCTTGCGACGAGCCATCTAAAAAAATTTAAGGGGAGAAGTTTTTTATAAAACCAGAGAGGTAAACAACAGAACAAAGGGGTGGAAAATAGATTTTGGAAATAGATTTTGTCAAAATACTCTAAGCAGGAGGACTCTTCTAACTAAGCTAGTGTTCCTATGGTTGACATGTCTCTGATACCATTCTATCACACCTAGTTTTAAGATCAAAACCAGATGCTCATCGGATGTATGCCCAGAATCAAGTTGTCATACATACGGTCAGAATGTGAATACAGAAACTAATATCTTTATTATATAAACTTTATTACACGGGATATTGTCTTTACAAGAAGACTAGATCGACTCTCTCTCTCTCTCTCTCAATGAGCAGCAACGGAACACCAGCCCCACAGGCAATCGACCAAGAGCAGTGCAAGCCTCTAGAAGAAGTCTTCATCATACAAGTCCATATCATCTCCAGCTTCTGAGCAGTGTTACAGCAATGGTGAGTAGACTTATGATTATTACTCAGCAAGTGAAGAGGAAAATATAACAGTATTTATGCAGGCTCCAAACAAACTTAAAGTTTGATAGCAGAAAGCATCCTACACGTAAGGTTCATTTACATTAGCAACATATTTACTAACTGGGTTGATTTTAAAGACCCAACCTAAAAATTAGTTCATTAAAGAGGACGAGATCGAGGGTTGCCACGCAAACCACACGACCCAAATGGTTGCTTCGCAACCTTGACCAAGATTATTACTAGAGCTTAACCCAAAACCTAACCATAAACCAAATCAACCAATTGAGTGAAAAGATAACCATAGAGTGTGGTGTGTCCCACAGAGGACAACAGATGTTGTTCCACAGTGGGCAAGGGTTGTTGTCTCACAAAGGACAAGAGAACTGACCAACATACTCGAACCAATAATTCAGACTAAACCAATACCAGAACCAAAACCATCCTAATCTAGGGAGGATCCAGACCGCTCTTGACTGTGAGCCCGACTGTTATAACAGTTGTACACTCTATAGAGGTTTGTGCCCTATACCCACGCGCAGTGATTTTATCACCTTTCGGTGACTATAAAACCTTCATGTTGCCATTCCCGTTAAAGCACAAACACACTTCCTTAGTGTGTGGCTAGGAGATCACTACATGCCTTTATGGAGGTTTACCCTAGGTAATGTTCAGCCTTGCTAAGGATTCACAATAGACGATCCTCCCTTGCATTGGGTTCCAACATACGGTCCCCCTCACATTGCTAAGGTTTTCAACAGACGGTCCCCTTCGCACCTTGTGATTCACAGGTGCAACAAACAACCCTTCCCTGCACAACCGAGCTAGACACTTCCCCGAAGTACTCCTAATTATTTAGCAAGTCATTTCATACCAAACACATGACAGTACATGTTGTCCTGGGGGTCGACTCCTAAGAACCGGTTCTTAGCTGATTCGAGTAAGAATCGTCCACAAACCATGAAGGTAGCCACCTTCCCCACCGTATCATGACCTTGCTCAAACCCCAACATCTATCAACTACGGGTCCACTCACATCACACAGAATGGAAGACCACAAACCATCATAAAAGACCACAAGACAAATCAACATCTTGCAAGATGAAAGACTTAATCAATGTCTCATCTTACATCAAGAGATTAATGACTCAACAACTAAGTTATGACTGTGGGACTAAGCAAAGCTATTCTACCCATATGCAAAATAACATCTAGGGTAAAGATACGGGAAAGTAAATAATCTAAATTCATTATTTCATGCATTGCATAAATAGTAAATAGAGCGAGAAAGAAAGAATGGATGCTGTTGATCAAGGGTTCACTTGTCTTGCTGCTTAAACTACTCAAAATCTTGCTCTTGAAGATTTTCCAACGTCGGTGCGACTGATTAACGATGATCGGAAGCAACCAAACAAGGAACTAAGAAATAGTACACCAAACATGGTCTAAAGACTAAAAACAATATCATAATAATCTACTCATCGCTACGAACGCGTGGTCGCAAGAATCGACTAAATAGGAGCTAGGGTTGAAAAGGGTTTAAAGTTACATAGGCTAGATTGCAAAGTTGCTAGGATTTACTGGATTTCAGAATTATTTTACTATTGAAAATGTTGTGGACCTGGCACACACTGCGTGAACCACGGGACTAAACCAGTGCATGAGTCCACCATGGACTCGGGCCGGTGCCGGCATCTGAGCTTGCCAGAGTTGCCCCATTCGGCCACTCCGGTCGACGGGGGTTCGTCGCGACAGAGGGAAAACAGAGAGGGGAGTGGGAGGATCCTCACCGAGGTCGAAACCGGCCGGTGCGGTGACGGATATGGGCAGGCAACGGTGAATGGCGGCGGTGGTGATTTGTCCTCGTCGGTAGGGCGGCTAGGGTGCCGAGGGAGCAAGCTAGTCACGGAAATGAGTTGCGGCCGAGGAGGGGAGTCCTTTTATAGGGTCAGAGACTGGGGAGGCGTGCGGTTGAGGGAGTGAATCGTCGTCGGCTAGTGCGCTTCAATGGTGGACAGTGGTGGGCGTCATTCAGCTCACGCCGGCTACGAAAAGTGGGGAGGGGAAACGGAGGGGCGCAGCGCCTGGGAGAGGAAGAGGAGAGGACAAGCACCGAGGAGGGCGGTGGCCAGAGCGGTGCGCGGTGCGGCCGACTTGGGTGGCGGCGGCTGCTGTACTGAGAGACATGAGGAAGAAGAAATCCGAGGTGGGCTGGAATGTGCCGCAAGGCCGAGTGGGCTGAAGCCTATTGGGCTGGCGCAGAGAGGTAATAAAGGAAAGATTCAGCTGTGACGGGCTGGGCC
Organism: Sporobolus alterniflorus; assembly: GCA_008808055.3. Classification (NCBI taxonomy): domain Eukaryota; kingdom Viridiplantae; phylum Streptophyta; class Magnoliopsida; order Poales; family Poaceae; genus Sporobolus; species Sporobolus alterniflorus. The sequence continues at coordinate 7,704 of VSTD030004721.1, forward strand.
GGGAAAGGCGTTTGGGCCAAAAGAAGAGGAGGGGGGAAATGGGTTGAACAGTTTACTTTCAAATTTTATTCAAGTATTTGATTTCAAAATCAAGATATTTAAAATTTTCAAACCGAATTTGAATTGAACTCAATATGGATAAATTCAAATAAGATTTTTGGGAACTTTGAAAATCTAGAAATTCTAAGCTTTAAACAAAGAGATTTTTAAAATAAACCAAAACAAGTTTTGAAACTTCGAAACAAAAATTGAATCTTTTTAAAAATCAAGCTTTTGGATTTTGAGACTTTTTAATCAAAATGATTTTAAAATTTAATTCAAAATTTAAATCACGAGGATTTTAGAAATAAGGCTTTCAGAGATTCTTTTCAAAATCTGATTTCAAACGAATTTACATCTAATTCAAAATTTGCTGAAAACGAACGCTTTCTACTCACACTATAAATCTAGGGTAATACATTAGTACAAAAATTAAATTCATGGCGGTATGAATGCAACAATCATTTATATAGAGCCTATTAATTTAGAAAATATTCTTTTCACCTAAATGAATTGATTTCTCCTTTATAATTCAAAGACAAATTTTAATCTACTGAGAAAAAGTTTTAAAATTTAGTGAATTTTAGTCACATTCCAAAATTCAGAATTTTAGGGTATGACAGTGGAGGTCATTGAACAATTGTAACCACCTCGAATCAGAAAAGAAATCTAGAAGCTGACAGGCATGATGACATCACTCAGCCAATTCATATCCATGTTGGACGAATGTGGTATGCATTTCTACAAGCTACCATGAAAAGCAGATAGATTCCAATGGGATGATCAAGCAGCAGTGGCTTTCATTGAGCACAAGCAATATCTAAAGTCTTTACCAACTCTGGTTCCACCAAATCCCGGTGATGCATTGCTATTATATGTTGCAGCTACTGACACCATTGTTAGTACAGTCATCACCGTTGAACGGCCTGAAGCTACAACGGAAGTTAAATAGCAGCTTGTGTATTTTGTCAGCGAGATCCTGAAGGACGCTCAAACTAGGTACCCTCAAGTTTAGAAGCTGCTCTATACAGTCCTTATGATGACCAGAAAGCTCAAGCATTACTTCTTGGCTCATACTATTCAAGTTGTATCTGATCGATCATTAGCGCGTGTCCTACAAAGGAAAGAAGCAGCATGGCGGATCGCGTAGTGGACAGTGGAGATCGGTCAATATGATGTTGAATTCATCCCTCAAAGGGCAATTAAGTCTCAAGCACTCGCATACTTCATTACGGAGTTGACCGATTCAGGTCTGTGAGGCATTGATGAGCTACCTGATCATTGGGTGATGTACTTCGACATATCCTACACTCTCAAAGGAGCAGGGGCTGGTGTTGTACTCATTCCTCCCGAAGTGATATCTTAAAGTACGCTATTCAGCTTGAATTTACAGTTATAAATAACATTACAGAGTACAAGAGGTTGGTCATGGGTTTGCAGCTAGTCAAAGATCTCAGCATTCGATGACTCCTTATCAAAGGAGATTCTCAGCTGGTAGCAAAGCAAGTTTAGAAAGAGTACGACTGTAACAATGATAAGATGGCTGAGTATCTAGCAAAAGTGTGCATGATGGAGAAGTTCTTTAATGGTTTTGAAGTATGGTATGTCCCACGTCTGGACAACCGTGATGACGATTATCTAGCGTGGATTGCTTCCTCCAGAGCACCAACTCCACTGGACGTTATCATTGAGAAATTAACTAAGCCTTCAGTCAAGCCAGTAGAAGAATTCATTGATGTAGCAAGGCCAGATCTGATGGTTATCGATGAATTTGACCAGGGGCTAGAGTACGATTGGATGAGCCCAATCAAGATATTCCTGGATAATTTGCCACCATCAGACAATAACGCCGAAGTTGAGCGTATCATGTGCAAATCTAAGATGTATCACTTGATTGATGGGGTACTATATCGGCAAGGCGTAAATAGCATGACGACAAAGTGTATCTCCAGAGAAGAAGGCATTTAGTTGTTGCAGGATATTCATAGCGATGTATATGGATCACACTCATCATAGTGCTCTATCATAGGCAAAGCCTTCAGGCATAATTTCTACTGGCCCACAGCTAAGGATGACATAGTGGAGGTTGTCACCAAATGCAAGAACTGACAGTTCTTCTAGAAGTAAACAACGAAGCATGAAAATCATCTTCGGCATATTGGTCTCTCCTGACCCTTTGCAATCTAGGAAATCAACATTGTGGGCATCTTGCCCAGGGCACCAGGAGATATCATATTCTTATTCGTTGCAATCGACACATTCACCAAGTGGATGGAGGCGATGCCAACGGTGAATATTACGCAAGAAGCAGCGGTCAAGTTCCTGCAAAGTATCATATACAGGTTCGGCATACCTAGGAGGGTTCTGACAGATAACGGAACTCAGTTCAAAGG
>VSTD030004722.1:0-10134 GCA_008808055.3 Sporobolus alterniflorus
AACTGGATGTGATGCCTCACATTTGAAATGGTAGATTTGCTACACCTTTTCCATTGTTGAGAGAGTGATGACCATTATTATAGATGATTCTGCTTCCTTCTTGTTGGGGGTGAGCTTTCACATCCTTGCAGAGGGTACCCATAGCGACCCCTGCTAGTCGGGCTCTCGAATTCATAAGACCCTCATTCAGGTAGAAGGGATGTCCGCCGTGTTTTACAGTAAGCCAGAGGTGTCCAGATCCTCCAAGCGGAGGCTGTGGCAGACTCATGGCATAGAGGCTCACGTCACCACGCAGGCAGAGGTCAGACGCTACAGGGAGAATGCTGGTCATCAGCCGAAGGTTGCCACATCTGTGTGAGATGTGTCGGCGCCTCATTGGACCACAAAAAGTGGTGCCTAATGTAATAGTCTAGATTACCCCCTGACCGTGTACTCTATTAGCAGGGTAGGTGGTTAGGGGCCTTTAATGCATTGTAATAAGACCCTTGACCTTCCACTATAAATAGACCTGCACGGGCTCCCTGCCCGGGGCATTCATTGATTGGCAAGAATTTCCGTGTCTTGTTATTGCGTTCGTCACTTTCGCTTCACCCCCATTGGAGTTCACTGGACCATCGGCCTCTGAACCCCAATAGTGGCGCCCACCGTTTGTGAGCATGAAAGAACACCCACATAATGCCACCCAAAAAGAGACTCGGGAAGGAGCTTCCGACCGAAGGCTCATCCCAAGCGGCCGGAGAGCAAGTCCCCACCACCGCTCAAACAACCGTCCAAACCACACACATACCCCAAACATTCCACCCACAACCATCGATAGAGTTCCACGCAGCAACCATAGAAGCGAGAAGACCCAGGGGAACAACCAACAACCCAGGTGGAGGTGCTCGCCATGAACACCTCAACTCAAACCACTATACCTCCACCCCTAAATCAACACCAAACCATCGAAACCCAAAAGGACTTGCAACAAGACTCTGAAGAAGAAATTGAAGCAGTCATCGAGGACGAGCTAGTGTGCCTCCACCAGGAGAATGAGCATCTGCACCTCATGCAAGAGCACTTGGCTAGGTGAAAGGCAATGACGAAAGGATCCCAGGTTATGCAGCAGCAGATCAAACAAGAAAAAGCAACCCAAGTAGAGTTGTAGTGAGCAATAGAAAACCTTCACCAGCAAGAGCATGAACCGTCAATGCAAGAACCTCTACTACAGGAGCAGCAACCACAATAGCCTCTGAACCAAAGAGCACTGCAACAGTTGTGGAGACAAACACAGGGTAGCATCAACTGCAAGTGCCCCTTGGCAGACAACTTACAGTTAGCCCCATGGTCACCACAATACAGAGCAGCACCTCTGCCAAAATATTATGGAGAGTCCGACCCACGAAAGTTCCTCATGTCTTATAAAGCAGTAGTAGCTTCGTCAAGAGGGGACGAAACGACCCTTGCCAAATCATTCATCATATCCCTCAATAATGCAGCAGCCAAATCATTGCATCATGGGCGCAACTCAAATAAAAGTTCCTAGTTCACTTGCAAGGTTTCCAAGCAGATCTCAACACAGAGGAAGATTTTTTCTCGTGCCAACAATATAAAAGAGAGGCACTACCGGATTTCTTCCACATGTTCCTTCGTCTCAAAGCGCAAGCTCCAGAGGTCTCAGACGAGCAAATCATAACACAAGCCATAAAAGCACTGCGTCCTGGCCAGCTTCATAGCTATTTAGTGAGAGAATGTTGGAGGACTCTTGAAGAGTTGTATGACAATTTTTAAAAGTTCAATAGATCAGAGGAGCTACACTTCCGCAAGGTGAGTTAACAAAGAAAAACTGTAAATGTGAACGAAGGCTCAAGGCCCGCCAAGTACAACGAAAATAGAGAGAACACATCGAGTTTTGATACTACACACAAGCAAGTCCATAGCATCGATTCAGATGGATGTGGGCCACCAAAAAATTAGGAGAAAAATTTCAGACCTCCATGGCTAGAAAGCGAGAGCAGAACATACAACCCCAGAAGAGATTACCACCACCCAAGATGTGGTTATTCAAATCAGGGCCGAGACCAAGATAGACCACTATGTTGCATGTTTCATGAGAGAGATACAGATCATCGGACAAGGGACTGTCCCATCTTCCTAGAGTACAAAAAGAAAATGACCCAAAAGCACAACCAACATCCAAATCCTTCCACAGCCAAAGATGTTAACCACACATCCCACTGGCATCAAGCATCACAATCATCATCCTCAAACCAACCTTCGTACCAACACCCCAACACTCGTTCTAAATACCAACCCAATTAACATAATATCATTCGCCATACTACTAGCCATATAACTACACCCCACACACGAGCCAAACTCATTCCACTCAGCCTGCCATCACCTACCCCTCACCTCCACTTCAGATAACTTATCCTATGCAAAACACTCAAATAGTTCAGCCAAAGCCAGAACCTAACACACTTCCACCACTGCCACAAAACACAGAATCCTCCCAGCAAAACACCAATTTTCTGACCTTCGAAACCATTCACACCATAACTGGAGGCTCCAACCTAGATTTCCAAAACAAAAGATAGAAATGGGAGTACTACCACCGAGTCAATCACGTGGCGGTCGAGGGGCCAATCATGCGAAACAAGTGGTCATACATTCTCATAACCTTTTCTGAAGTTGACATCAAACTCATATCTTTCTCACACATAGATGCCATGGTCATTACAATGCACATCGACAAATGGGATGTCACAAGAGTACTTGTTGGTAATGGCAGTCAGGCAGAGATCCTTTTTCTCTTAGCTTTCGATCAAATGGGCTTCGACAGAAAACAATTGAAAGAGGCATCAAAGCCACTATATGGTTTCAGTGGAAAAAGAATCAAGCCAGTGGGCTCCATATCCCTCCTAGTATCTTTTGGCAGCCTTCGCAATGCCACACATAATATATTACTTTCAAAGTGGTGGACATGAACTACCCCTACAATGCCATTTTTTGAAGAGGTCTCCTGAACACCTTCGAAGCAGCTCTTCATTCCACCTATCTATGCCTCAAGATACCAGCCACCTTATGAGTGATTTCAGTGTATGGCAATCAAAAAGATGCAAGAAACATAGAGCAAGGTTTTGCACCGGGTCACAGAAATGTAAACTCCTTACAAGATGAGAAATCAGAGAGAAAAGAATGCTTCACAGATAAGCCCGCTATCGAGCCAGAGTGTGAGATTAAAAGGGTTCTGCTAGACCCCACAGTGCCGGAGAAAACAGTAATGATTTCATAGGATCTATCACCAAGTGAAGAGATGGAGCTTCTTTCGTTTCTAGAAAAAACAGTGATATGTTCGCATGGAAAACCACCGATCTTACCAGGGTCAGCAGAAGCATAATTGAGTACAGGCTCCAGGTCAATCCTTTGGCAAAACCAAAGAAACAAAAGCTTCACAGTATGTCTGACAAGAAAGTGGCTGCAACAAAATCGGAGGTTCAGAGGATGCTAGATGCAGGGTTCAAACATGAGATCCAATACCCGAGTTGGCTAGCGAATGTTGTGATGGTCAAGAAAAAAAGGCTAATGGAGAACATGTACAGACTTTGCTGACCTTAACAAGTGATGTCCAAAGGATGACTTCCCACTCTCAAGAATTGACAAGGTGGTAGACTCCGCAGCAGGGTGCGAAACAATGGCATTGTTAGATTGCTTCTCTGGGTATCATCAAATCTGGCTCCACAAAGAGGACGAAGAGAAAACAAGTTTTATCACCCCTTAAGGCACCTATTGTCCCCAAGAATGTTGGCCCAACATTCTATAGAATGATGAGGGCCATCTTGAAAAACCAGATGCATATAAATATCTTCACGTATGTCAACGACATTGTGGTGGCAAGCAGAAGAAAAGCAACGCAGATAGGTGATCTAGTTGTTACTTTTGCCAACATGCACAATGCGTAGTTGAGGTTAAACCCAGAGAAATGCATCTTTGGTGTGCAAAAGGGCAATGTCCAGGGCTGCATAGTATCCATGAAAGGAATCGAAGCTAACCCGGATAAAATCAATGCCGTAGTGCACATGAAACCTCTACAGTCTAGCAAGAAAGTCCAGAGGCTAACTAGTAGGATTGCAGCACTGAATTGATTCATGGCCAAACTAGTGAGCGAAGCCTTCCATTTTTTACAGTGCTCAGGGGCTCTGAAAGTTTTCAGTAGGTGCCAAAACAGCAAGCAGGTTTCGACACACTTAAAGATCACATATAGAAGTTGCCCACGCTGGCAAGTCCTCAGCCAGATCAACCACTTATTCCATATGTTTTTGCCACCCACACAGCAGTAAGCGGAGCCATCGTGCAAGAAAGAGAGGTATGCAAGGAAGGTAGAAAGCTCTCACAACAAGTGCTGATATATTTCGTATTTCTCTGGGTTCCAAGAAGTATTATTCTGAGATATAAAAGATATGTTATACCGTAGTCATGAGCACCAGAAAGTTGTGTCACTATTTCAAAGCTCACAAAGTCAGAGTGTTGACAAACCAGCCGCTGAATGACATTTTCAGGAATAGACTGTTCAGGCACAGTCGGAAAATGGGCCATGGAATTGTCAGAACATGTGTTAGATTTCAAAAAGAGAAGCGCTATCAAGTCGCTGGTACTAGCCGACTTTGTTGCAGATTGGACAGAGCCCTCAATTTAGACTGAGGGCCCAATAATTGACACACCCTGGCAAGTGTATTGTGATGGAGCCTAGGGAGTCTCCGGAGCTAGGGCGGCAACAATTTCGATATCACCCTCGAGCATTAAACTAAGATACACCACACGTTTGCAGTTTAGGGCAGAAATTGACAAGTGCAGCAACAATGTAGCGGAGTACGAAGCAATATTGCTAGGCCTCCGCAAGTTGAGAGCAATGGGAGTCCATAATTGGATAATGAAAACACACTCAAAAGTGATAGGGGCCAGATTGAGAAGGAATGTATGGCAAGAGATGCTACCTTAGAAAGATACTTAGCCACCGTCAGGAGGATGGAGAACTATTTCAAGGGATTCACAGTAGAGTATATCAAAAGGGCAAAAAAAACAAAGATCCTTCCATAAAAACATTGTTACAGCCATACATTCCTTGAAAAGCATTGTTACAGCCAGATGTGTTCTTTGTGACCATCGAAGATCCTTCCATAAAAACAGTCGAGCCAGAGCCCAGAATGGTAAACATTATAGAGGGGGAAGATTGGCGAGCACCGATCATGGCATACCGTTGCCATCATTATGAGCCAGACAACAACACAGAGCTGACCAGAATGCAGCAAAGAACAAAAGCATACCAGGTGATTGAGGATGAATTGTACAAAACATCGCTGATAGGGCCACTTCTCCATTGCTCGAGCAGAGACGATGTCAAATAGTTGCTAGCACAAATGCACTTGGGCATATGTGGAGGTCATATAGGCTCAAGAGCCCTCGCAGCGAAAGTGTTCGGGCAGGGTTTCTATTGTCCTTCAATAATAGACGATGCATCAAAAGTCGTCAACACTTGCCAGGCATGCAAAAAGTTTTCGCCAAATTCCAAAGCACCTTCGCAACCATCACAGCTCATCACACCCTTGTGGTCGTTGCAGAGATGGGGCATTGACATAGTAGGACTGCTAACAACCACACAAGGAAATTACAAATACGCAGTGGTGGCGGTCGAGTATTTCACCATAGATAGAGGCGAAACCCCTAGTCAATATCGCGGCAGCGGGGCTTAAATGAATTTTCTAGCAAAATATAATCTGTCGCTTCAGGGTGCTAAGGAAAATAATTACCGACAATGCCAAGCAGCTTGATTCTAACATCTTCAAAGAATTCTGCCACCAAATGGGGGTGGAAGCAGCCTTTGCTTTAGTATATCATCCTCAGTCCAACGGTGCAGTAGAAAAAGTAAATGCACTTATATTCTCAGCAGTAAAGAAAATATTGGAGGACCAGCCAAAGGGCAAATGGGTAGAGGAACTGCCGAGTGCAGTATGGAGTCACAACACTTCTGTCTGTAGAGCCACCAAATTCACCCCATTCAGGTTGTTATACGACAAAGAGCCAGTAACTACAGAAGAAATTAGGCTCCACGGCACGAGAACCAAAGCGGAGGCCATTTACAGCCCCACCGAAGCTGAGTTGAAAGATATGCTGGAACCAAAATGCATGAAAGCAGTCAAGAATCTATAGTCCTACCAAAATGAAATGAGAGCATGGAGAGATAAGAAAGTGAGGAAAAAGCATATCAAAGCTGAAGACCTAGTGTTGCTATGAAGCCCACGTACAGAGGCATTGGGAAAACTAGAGCCAAAGTGGATAGGACCTTTCTTGGTAACAGAAGAGACAAGACCCGGATTGTTCCGTGTGGCCAACGCTGAAGGTAGGGTGCTAGAGCCATCCTGGAATGCCGACAATCTCCGTCATTTTTACATTTAGTTAACATTGTTAATCTTGGGGCTCTGTAATCTATAAACAGACCTTCACACACGTTTTTAAATTCCACAAACTGAGTTCATACTCTTTTTCTTACAGGGGAAGCCCATGAGGGCCGGAGGTTTTTAACGAGGTAGAGCTCTTGTACCCTAAAGCATCAATATAAGCTTTGATTCCCCAAAAACACCATCACAGGGTCATCCACAAGTCGGAATATCTAACAATGTTTGATTAATATTCGACAGGCCGAAGGGCAAACATCCAAAGCCACAGGAATACCGAGTTCAACGTCCGACCGCTAGCTCCACTAAAATGCTTTCGGAAGAAACCAAGCCCCCAAAAGGCTAGGGGCTCAAAAATCATGGAAGCGTAAAGTAAATCATTTTGGAAGAAATGAAGCCCCCAAAAGGCTAGGGGCTCAAAAATCGTGGAAGCGTAAAGTAAGTCATTTCGGAAGAAACAAAGCCCCCAAAAGGTTAGGGGCTGAACAAGATTGGCATAGCTTAAACAAATCATGAAGCCCAAAAGAGATCAACCCAAAACCAATGCGTCTCGCAACACTTCTGAATTCACATTCGAATGCCAAAACAAATAAAAATCCAACATTCCAGCATGCGCGACGCATGATGAATCGTTAAGTGCTTGAAGGTGGAAAGAAAACTCACTCGAAGGCGGCATGTGAATTTACACATAATGGACCGTTAAGCACTTGAAGGCAGATAGAAAGACCGCTCAAAGCCGGCACACATAGTCGTGCATAGCACGAAAAAGTAAACAGGCAACAAAACAGCAACACGCACACGAAGGTGTGCTACACGCCACAGACAAAATAAAATTCGAGACATTACATTATATACACAGTACATCAAACATTTTTCTTGCTCGCACAGCCTGGAGGATCAATAAGACCTTCCTCAACAAAATGCAGATACATTATCTCCCATTTAGACTGATCAAAATCGCAGTAAGGGCGCCGCGGAGGCAGTTTCAGCAGCGGGTTTCTCTGCCTTTTTGGATCTCTCGCAGGGCACACCAACGCCTTCAGTCCTTTGCTGATGGGGTGTTCAAGACAGGACCGCTTGTGAATGAGGTTGTCGGGTGACAGAGCTATCAGCACGAGATTTTCATCTACCGTGCGGGGCTTCGGTCGGGGATAAGAACTCAAACCTTCCGCAGTTAATGCAACATAAGCATTTGCGGCCATGTCATTAGCTTCGGGCCAATCCTTGAACAAATCACTGCTAGAGCTCGACGAGGGCTCCCGAGCGTCGCCCTCCAAAAGACTAGAAGATAAATTATGAACAACACTTACACTACGTAAGAATCTCAAATTAGAGACACTGATCTGAGATGTGCCCATAGGAGCTCGTTCTCGGATCTAGTAAAGCGAGATGCGCTAGAGTTGGTGTGGCACAGACCTGGGTGGAGGATGGGTTATACGGAGATGCACGTGTAGTAAGAGCATCGCCATTTTGAAACTATCAAGGACGCGCGTTGGCTAATGCGCATCGCCTTTTATTAGAAGGAGGCGACGTGCATTAGTTAAGTGCGTCACCGCTTTGGCTCCCTCCCCTTTTAAGGGCACGTGACCCAGGTAGAGCAGAATAGGGGCGGTCAAACATTGCGGTGCCCTGTTCTTACCTTTTTCTGATTTTTTCACCCAAAAATTCTTGTTGTGATCTTACAATTCTTGCAAGGTTAGTCCTCCTCCTCTCATTCCCCTCTCCTCTTTTTGTTTGCGTTCCTTGTTAAATAGTTTTTGATGTAAATTGGAATATAAGCAGAGCGTGATCAATAAGTTAAAGGGTGACACGCCATATCAGAGCGCGTCTCCGATTAGGTACCCACGTGTTTCCCATCAGAAACAAAAGGCCGTTGTGCCTCACTAAACATGCGCATCTCATCTAAAAATAATGCACGACATGCCTAAAAAATGAGCGACACGCCTCAATGAACATGCGTCGTGCATCTGCCCCCCCCCCAATATAAATATCAGGTGTGTGCGCAGCCCGCTCCACACTTAGCAAATTTTTGCCACTCACACGTGCGGCCCACTCCACACTTAGTAAATTTTTGCCACTCACGTGCTTTAGGTCTTCGATGCCGCCAACGCCTGGTGCACACAGTCGCCTATGGAGTGCGCCCTCGATCACTTCACCCCTGGAGCACGCCGTCGCCTCGACCGCTTAACCCTCAATGCCGCTCGATCTCTTCGCCCTCGACCTCGACCGCTTCGCCTGGAGCACGTCGTCGTCCTCGACCGCCTCACCGATACCCCTAACTGTGTGCTTCGCTCGACTCCGTCCTTCCCCTCCCCACAGGTAATCCATGAGGGACTTGCGAACTATTGTAGGATACTTTCCAGTAGTACTAAAATTGAACTTCCAAGCCATAGCGGTTCTTGACCTGATACTTTTGCTGTAATGTCAAAATATGAACAATTGATTTTGAAGTATGACCTATGTTGAGTGATTAGGGATAGTTCACTCAACAACATAGTTTTGCTCATCGGTGTATAGGTTTGCTTCTTTACTCAAATTAGCATTTTCAATATTATCTGATAGAAAACTTAGTGAAGCAGATTTCTGTTTGACATGGGGCCTTTTATTCCATTCATGTACGACACACTAATTTTCTCCTCTGATTATATATTGTTTGGTAGTTAGTGAAGCAGAAGACGATTGTACGTTCAAAGAGCCAAATGAAACAGAAGTCATCGAAAGCCAAGCAACCATTGCAGCAGCCGTCAAAAGGCAAGCTAAAGTCGATTTCAATAGCCATGACATCCGCGCACCCAAAATTTGAAAAGGGAAAGAGGATGTTAAATTCCAATGAGCTCTGTAAAGCAGGTCAATTTTGAGTGGAGCTTCATAACTACTACATCCTGAATTGGAAGAAGATCGATGTTATAGTAGTTAAGTACAGACAGAGTCACATTTTAATGGATGATGGTGTCTTTATCATCTCATTATCCGATTTGTATGACCTGTTCAACCTCAATGCGCTGGATGTATCTCTCATGCGTTGCTTCACGTTGTAAGTCCACTAGAACTAGCCTCTCCAATACACTCAATATACGTTTTACATGTGCCTAACAAATTTAACTTATGCATTTTGCATGTAGGCACATGCAACAAGACACTCGCACTAGAAAGGAAAAAGACTCTCCGGCATATCTTGACCCGCAAATGATGACGATGACTATAATACAAATAGAGAAAGCTGAAATCGTGAAGTATCTAGTGCAGGCAATGCATTACTACAAGGACAAAAATGAGATGTTATTCGTCCCGTACAACACGGGTAGCCATTGGGTGCTCATTACAATTTTAATGAGGCACGATCAGGTCTGGTACTGTGACTCTAATAGGTTGACAGATCCAGCTATTGGCAAGCGAGGGACCCATGATTACAGTGAGGTCATGGATGTCCTTAACGAGTAAGTTCATTATCCACTTTAGTTGTTTTATCGTTTCCTCGTCGCATGGTAATTTTACATTAATGTACGAATATAATGTTTCTGTTTAGGGCTTTTGACACATTTGTCATTAAGGTGGATGGAGGACACCAACCGGGCAAACATCGAGTGCTTAAACACCATAATACATACCACGTCAAACAACAACCTCCAGACAACTCATGTGGCTTCTTCGTTTGCATCAACATGCTCTGCTTTGGATTGCAACCATTTACTAATGTAGG
>VSTD030004723.1:0-10132 GCA_008808055.3 Sporobolus alterniflorus
CCTATAGTGGCTTTGTTACAGCCCATAGTGGCTTGGCCCATCTGGCCTAATATGACTACTATATATATATGTGTGAGAGGGCTCCCAGGAGGTGAGGTTAAGTCATTCTCTCCCAGGTGCGCCGTCGGCTACCCTCTATTTGTAACAACATATATAGGGGTGACATGACTCAGTCCTAGACTAGGATAAGGACTCTACAATTAGAGTCCTAATCTACTACTATATCCTTAACAGGTCACATTGTTCTAAATTTTGCAATGGGGCCCAAAGTGACTATTATTGGACATAAACTGCAACTGACCACATGTCTCTTTTGTTCACACAGGTGCATAAGCGCTGTGGTTGGGGGCAGTGAATACACTAGGATGGAACGTGAACAACAAAGAAATTCTCTTTCAAATGGGCACGCAGATGAGCTGCAGGAGCCTGAATTACTAAGTCGTGCCTCAGCAGAAGCAAATATTAAATCTGCTATGCAAATCTATGTCAAATTGTCTGCAGGGATAGTCCTGGATTCATGGAACGACACTAGCAGGTACTGTATTTTTGTTCCTATTTGCTGTTGAAGTTATCCTAGCCTCCTAGTTAGGTGTGTACTACATTTAGTTGATTTTTGTTCATGAACACTTTTGCACAGATAATTTCTTATTGCCAAAGGTTTGTCATATTGGAGTGAATTTCACTGGAAAGTTCTTAATCCAGATTGTAGTGCATTTAAATTCAAATGTATTTGTAATGGAATAAGCCATTAGGACATCTTTGTTTTGAGGCTCTAAATTTTGTTTTTGGAGACCAGGGAATTTCTTTATTGCCTATTTTTCAGAATTCATATGCTTTCATTCTGTAAAAAAAGGGCAGTCCGGTGCACGTAGCTCCTGCTTTAATTATGTGCTGTTAAATAAAGAGTTATGTCCTGATGATTTTTTTATGTAACCCAAATGCAGGCAATACATTGTTCCAAAGCTAATATTCCTTGACCAACTCTGTGAGCTGTCCCCATACCTCCCAAGGAGCACCTTAGAAGTTCACATACCTTACACCATTCTCCATTCAATACACCATCAGCTTTATGGAGCTTCACTGATTGCCTCAGAACCAATGGAGCAGTCTCCAAGGCAGTCTCCTCTGATCTCTCTTGTGCACGCATCCCCATCAGTGAGGCCGAATCGAGCAGAAACAACACCCAGGTCTCACACTTTTGAAACGAGCTACTACAGCTCATCTCATGATGAAGGGTATGACGTGGATAAGAGGACCATAGAGAAGCAGCTGCGAAGCATGAGGCGCTCCGGACCACTTGACTTCAGTGCAAGCAGGAAAATGAAGCTCGGTGAGAGCTCAAGCTCTGCAAGCCATGGGACTGGATCGCTGCAAAGGTTTACTGTATCGAGGTCCGGCCCTCTGTCCTACAAATAGGATTTGATTTCAAGACCATGCATTGTGACGAAGCACCAGATGGCACCGGCATTCTTTAAAAGCCAAGAGCACTAGATCCACTGGCAACTTGTGTTGGTTGTGCACGTAGCGAGGTGTGTTGTAAGTATAACCCCATTATTTGTTGATAGTTTAGTGTTCTTGGCTGTAAAGCCATCAGATTAAGTAATGATTTGAGCGAGTCAGCATGTGATAATTCCTAGTGAAGTTGTTCATGTAAAATGGATTGTTTGATAGTCTATTAAGCAACATCCTTCGTCATATGTAATTTATAAAGATACAAGTAATTTATGAGATATTCTTAAGATTAATTTGCACATGTGATTTTCTTAATTTCAGTCTATATCTCCAAAATTAGTGCAAGTCAAAATTCCAAAGATTTGACCTGACACATTTCCCTTTTTCTTTTGATTGAAAGATATACTAACTTTCTTTTTACTTATCATCATTTAGTTTAAAAATAAAAATAAACTAGCTAGCGACAAGTAAAAATAAATGAAGGGAGTATATTCACTTGCACATATTATCTTTCTTTGAAAACCTGTATCACCTGGGACGGCGGATTAATTTGTACTGCATTAAGTAGGAAGCTATCATTTTGCCATTGAAAGATCAAATGACTCACCTACGGTTTGAGGAAAGGTCTGACCAAAAGTTTTTAGGATTTGAACCAAACAATAAGTTTACCGCTACGTCATGGCTCCCCTTCTGAACCCTAAAAGCAATAAAATGGAAACATTCAAAGAAATTTTGGAATAAGTTTTGAAATAAATGATGGTCCTATTACTATCCCTTGAATGATAGTAATGGCTTGACCATAGCGTTCACAGGTCTGATGAAGTGCCCATTGACGAATCTTCCAAACAGGTACTCCCATATTAATTATGCCACCTTTAGTTCGATCGTCACAAGCTCAACCTGAGCCCGGTAACTTCAGAACAAATCTCAGAAACAATTGGAGTTCTCAAATATTATTACAAGTGATCTTGGACCTGTGGGGACCGGGAAATTTAGCATCATGGCTATATCTCTCTCCACGTTAACTATCATGATTTTTTTCAAGATCATACTTTGCACGTATGACATTAAGAAAGGAGGGGATTCCAAGAGACGAGACACCCCGGGCAGGACAATACAACACGACCTCAGGCATACTGGAGACTATTCTCAAAACAAAAGCGACCTAGTGTTGAGGCCTGACCTGCACCAGAGCTCGCAACTCGACCAAACACCCTTAATACACCTAGACGGCTCGCAGCCTGGCCCCTAAAAACTCTATTATTACGCGCCAGCCATATGCACCAACTAAGATAACAATTGAGTCAAAAGCCTTGCGTCGATCCCAGGGAATGTGCTTTCTCGATGTCATCCACCACTCAGCCAAGTTGTCATCTGGATTAGGTAGAACCCCTTGCCAACCACATCTTCTCAGGATATTGAACCAACATTCTATGTTGTAGACACAACCCACCAGAAGATGATCAATTCTCTCAACACACTAACTGCAGAGGGCACAAGAATCATCGGATTGCAGGCCATGACAGTGTAGGCGATCCCCAGTCTAGCACCGAGCATGCAGGACGAGCCAAACAAGAAAGCTGCATTTATTTGGCATCTTTGTCTTCCATAATTCATTGGCACCCAACAAGCAAGTTTGCCCTAGAGACATGGTAGCAACAACCGACCTAGAGGTGAAGACACCAGAGGCTTCCTAGCACCAAACGAAGGAGTATGCAATGATGGGGTTGAGCACCGTGTTGTAGTCTTTCCTTGAGGTTCAGATATTGGATCAAGACCGGGATCGTAAGGGCGCCGGAAATGTCCTGGATCCAAGCCTGATTCTGAAGAGTGGAGGCAACCGAGTGACGTGCTCTAGCGTGCCTAGACACAGCTTGGAACAAATCAGGGGCAATTTCCTCAATGCATTTGCCTGCTAGCCAATCGTCGGTCCAAAAGATTAGAGAGGCACCGTTATCGACCACAATTCTCGTAGAAGCTTTGAAAAGGGCAGTCGAGACCGGGTCATCAACTATTGGTAGGCCCGTCCAGAAGCACTCGGGGTCAGTGCGTGGAAGCCATAACCACCGTAGCGGAAGCGCGATCCCCATTTGCTTGGAGTTCGGGATGCCAATGCCACCTGTCTGCAATGGTTTTTGAATCTTGCCCCCATGCAACGAGACATTTGCTTGCACACACTTCATTAGATCCTGTCTGGAGGAATGCCTTCATGAGCTTTTCCAAGGCTTTGTGCAACCAGATAGGAAGGGCCAGACTAATTCACGTGTACACCGGCATAACAGACAATGCGGTCTTGATCAAGGTGACGACCATATCGGTGCATCAGCTTCCCCTACCACACATGCAATCGATCAACGACCTTATCTACCAGGGGTTGCAGCATAGCTCTAGGGAGTTTGGATATTGAAAGAGGGGTCCCAAGGTATTTCATTGCGAATTGGGTAATCTGACATGGAAAGATAGAAGCAACTAGTTGTAGGTCATCTTCATTACACCAGATAGGGGTCAGGTGACTCTTCTACATATTGTAACCAAGACCTGACGACCCATGAAAGACCCTGGAAATTTCCTTGATGAGCTATAGGACTTGGGGCACCGAAGAGAGGAACATAATCAAATCATCAGGGTAGAAAGAAGCTTTGAACGGGATCGCTCGCACGCCCAATGGAGAAAACAACGACCAATCGTCAACTCTTCTGATACGAGCACTCAATACCTCCATCACCAGCAGAAACAGGAAAGGTGACAGCGGGTCTCCTTGGAGTAGGCCCCAGACATGGCAGATCTTTTCACCTAGGACACTATTCATCATCACTCGTGTGCTTGCTGTGGAAAGCAAGGTGGAGATCCAATCCCTCCAAAACCTAGGGAATCCAATGTGCTACAAGATCTCCAAAAGAAATGGCCATGCAACCAAATCAAACGCACTGGAGATGTCAACCTTGAGCAAAAGTCTAGGCAATTTTCTAGCATGCAACAACTTTGCCGAGGCTGGGACAAATTTGAAGTTGCCTTGAATAAAATGACCTTTGATGAAGGCACTCTTGATGGGTGAACCATTTACTAGATTCTTGGAGCCAATCTATTTGCCAACACCTTAGAAACCAGCTTACCCATGATGTGAATTAGTGAAATAGGTTGGTAATAAGATATTGAACTAGCTTCAGAAGTCTTAGGGATGAGGATCATGAGTGCTTCATTCACTGTGTGGAAGTTTTTGAGTGTTCAGATGCCGAAAAACATCAAACGCCTACATGATATCATGTCGTATGATGGGCCAGCAGGATTGTAGGAATTTTGTTGAAAACTCATCAAGCTCAGGCGCCTTGTCCGGAGGTAGGGCAGAGATTACCGCCCAAACTTTAGCTTCTGTGAAACATGTGCTCAGGTCTATGGAGATACGATGTCTTCCATCTGCTAACTAACTCCAAGTATAGCGCTTAGGATTCTCGCTCTTGACCCAGCCTACACGTAGCCTGCACAGCATGGCATGGCCGCCTTAGCCGGTGCCCATGAGCTTGAGTCTTTGTTGTAATCGCTGTATAAATTGCATCGTGGGTGAATACAAATCACGACCTTCATCCTCTACATGGTATCAACTTAATCTAGATCCTATTCTTTCACTGCACTCTTCCTCATGACGTCGGGCCCAACCCCATCGATCTCCGGCTCCATCCACTCCTCCAATCCCTTTGTTGATCATCCTACCCCCAACCCTACTCCGATCGAGGCTGCGTCGATCAAACATGTGAGAATTCGTGCTCACATTCCAATCACCCTCGACTTCATCGAGAACAACTTCAGCATGTGGAGTGCCTTCTTTGATGTCACACTCCGCAAGTTCGGGATCATCGATCATGGCGATGGCTCCATCGACGCCTAGGCCATGTGGCATGACACCGAGTGGCTTCAAGTCGATCAAGGAATTGTGTTGTGGCTTTACAACTCTGTGTCACCACAGATCATGAAGATTGTCTTCCTCCACAAGCCCACGGCGCACATGCTCTGGACTTCTCTGCAGGGCCTCTTCCTCGACAACATAGACCGACGCGCCGTGTATGCCTTGCAGGAGTTCCATGATCTTTTTTAGGTCGATCTCCCCATCACCGACTACTTCGATCGGCTGAAGCAGCTCGCTGATCTCCTCCATGATGTTGGCCACCCCATCCCTGGTGATCAATGCCCTTCATGGCATGAACTCTAAGTTCAGTCAGGCAATCTCCATGATCACCGCCATGAAGTTGTTGCCTTCGTTTCTTCACGGTCGCAACTATCTTCTTTAGGAGGAAACTCGTCAACTCCACACCGCCAAGATGGAGGCGGCCACGACTCTAATGGCCACTTCCTCCATGGACACTCTAGCTGCTCCCAATAGCCGCCTCCGACGCCACCACAACCTTCTTCATCGTCGGACAAGAACAACAACAAGAGCCGAAAACGATGCAAGCAGTCCAATGACACTCCTGCCGCCGCCTGGAACTCCTCTCAGGCCTCAACCAGGTCTACCCCGATAGCCCAGTACAATCCATGGACTGGCCTGGTTTAGGCTTGCCCACTGCTGCAGTGGCGTCCAGCGACATCAGGCCTCCTCGGCACGTGCCCTCCATTTCATCACCAGGCCCTTCTTGCTGCTACTCTGAGGTCGGCATCTGGCCCCTACTGCGACAACTCGGCATCTGCACCAATGGCTCCTCCCATGACCTCGTTCTTCGGCAACACTGCTCCTTCTCCTGGTCTTCCCATGGCCCACAACGCCATGGTTTTGCTAGTGCAGTACCAGGGCAGCGACTGGTTCATGGACACTGGTACTAGCGGTCACGCCACCAACAATCCTAGTATTGTTTCCTCCACTTGCCCTACCTCTTTCACATCTCACATCATCATTGGTAACAGTGCACCTCTACCTATTTGATCTCTTGGCTCTACCACTATTCCATCTGTCGCAAGTCTCTTTCTTTGAATAATGTCATGATCTCGCCTGACCTTATTAAGAATCTGATTTTAGTTCACTCTTTTACTCGTGATAACTAGGTTTTCGTTGAATTTGACCCGTTTATTTTTTCTATCAAGGATCTCCAAACGAAGACAATTCTGCTCCGATGTGATTCCACATGATCTTTATCCTCTGCGCCAGCACACCACCTCCACCACCGGAAACAACATCTTTGTTGCACAACTGTCTAGTGATCTGTGGCACGCACGGCTTGGGCACCCTGGTCACAGTCATCTACATCAGATCCTTTGTTCATTTGATTTTCATTGTTCTAAATACACTCATTCTTGCCATGCTTGTCGCCTTGGCAAAAGTGTTAGATTGCTGTTTTCTGAATCCAATAAAGTTGCTGCATTCCCTTTTACTTTGTTGCGTTGTGATGTTTGGGCGTCACGTGTTGTGAGCAATTCGGGATTCTAAGTATTACCTTGTCTTTCTTGACGATTTCACTCACTTTGTTTGGAGCTTTCCTTTGCAACGCAAATCCAACGTTCTTGTGACATTTGTTTCATTCCATGCATTTGTTCAAACCCAGTTCTAGTGTTTGATTGCCTATCTTCAAACCGATAACGGAAAGGACTTTGACAACCATGCACTTTGTTCTTTTCTGGCCACTCACGGCATGGTCTTGTGCATGACTTGCCCGTACACATTGCAATAAAACGGCTGTGTCAAACGTGTTCTTCGCACTCTCAATGAGTGTATGCGCACCATGTTGCTGCATGCCAGCACACCGCTCTCCTTTTGGCCCGACGCACTCACCATTGCTACGTACCTGCTTAATCACCAGCCGTGTTGCACCCTCCATAACCAAACACCGTACCAGGTGCTGCTCAACGTTCCACCAGAGTACTCACATTTGTGTATCTTTGGTTGTCGTAGTTATCCTAACACCACTACCACTACCTCCCACAAGCTTACACCACGATCTGTGCCATGTATCTTTCTTGGCTACCCTG
Organism: Sporobolus alterniflorus; assembly: GCA_008808055.3. Taxonomy (NCBI): domain Eukaryota; kingdom Viridiplantae; phylum Streptophyta; class Magnoliopsida; order Poales; family Poaceae; genus Sporobolus; species Sporobolus alterniflorus. The sequence goes on from VSTD030004723.1 coordinate 7,405, forward strand.
TCGACACTAAAGGATACCGGTGCTACGATCCTAAGTCTCGGCGAGTTCTAACCTCTCGACACTTTTAGTTCGACGAGTCGTGTTTTCCTTTTAGGTTGCTCAACTCTCCTCAACAGGCAAGCGCCGCAGTGCCTGTGGCACCAAACGACACCATCTTGGTGTTTGTGTCTACCCGTGTTCCACACCGGCCTGCTCCACCCCGATGTGTTCCCGATGCTTGGCCCACCCCAAAGTGCCACTGGTGGGCAGTGATGTCATCCTTTTTGATCACGTCATCACCAACGTCCCTGTCAACATTTGGCCAGCGGCTACACCACCAGTCACTACTCCTGGGGACCTCTCTGGTCCGTCATCACCATCGCCATCACCTGCACCAGACCCACCATCAGCCCCTCAGCTTCCTCGACGGCAGCTGCCACCTCACCCAATGGTGACACAATCATGTACTGGTACACTATGGCCGAACCCACGGTATGCCTGTACTGCCATGACTCCTGTGCTAGTGGTACTGTCTTCTATGTGCGCCACACTTCAGGACCCTGACTGGCGCGCCGTGATGCAACTTGAGTTCGACGCTTTGCAGGCCAACCAAACTTGGTCCCTTATGCCTCATCCTCCAGGTGTCAACATCATCTCTGGCAAATGGGTGTTCAAGAACAAGCTTCACCCGGACAGCTCCCTCCAGCATCATAAGGCTCAGTGGGTGGTGCGTGGCTTCAAGCAATGATCGGGGATTGACTTCAACCATACGTTCTCCCTCGTCGTCAAGCCGGTGACCATTCACACTATCCTCCATCTCGTTGTGGCGAGCAACTGGCCAGTTCACTAGCTAGACGTGAAGAACGCTTTTCTTCACAGCGAGCTCCCAGAGCGCGTCTACTGTCTCTAATCAGTGGGCTTCATCGATGATCAACAACCGAACCATGGGTGCCTCCTGCCTAAGTCCTTGTATGGGTTCAAGCAGACGCCGTGTGCCTGGTTTCAGCGCTTCGGCACACATCTACAACAAGCTGGCTTTCGTGCCACACGATCAAACTCATCCCTCTTCGTCTACAAGCATGGCACCGACATAGCGTATCTACTACTCTACGTTGACGACATCATTTTTACGGTGTCTACCTCGGCATTCCTCCACCATGTCGTCGATGACCTGAAGGGTATGTTCACGATGGACTTAGGTCCTTTGCACTACTTCCTTGACATCCAAGTACGGTGTGATCAGCATGGTTTCCATCTCCATCAAGCCTCATACGCTGTCGATGTCCTGGATCGCGCTGGTATGATGAATTGCAAGCCTGCACCCACGCCAGTCGACACCAAGCTGAAAGCATCTGCCGGTGCAGGCAAGCCAGCCACCAACGCCGTGTTCTACCGCAATATCATCGGTGCACTGCAATACTTGACGCTCACAAGATCGGACATCGCTTATGCCGTCAACCAAGTGTCTCCACATGCATTATCCCTGTGATGTGCATTGGAGTCTTGCCAAGAGGATTCTATGATACGTTCATGGCACGATGTTTCATGGCATTCGTATCCACTCTTCATCAAGCACGGCCATAGTGTCCTACTCCGATGTCGACTTGGTTGGCTGCCCCGACACGCGACGACTGACTTTCGGGTACCGTGTGTTCCCTGGTGACACATTGGTATCCAGGTCCTCGAAGCGGCAAATGGTGGTTTCCCGTTCAAGCGGCGGAGCAGAATACCGTGGTGTCACAAATGCCACGGTTGAGTGTCACTGGTTGAAGCACCTTCTTCAGGAGCTCCATGTCGATGTTCACAAAGCCATTGTCTTCTACTGTGACAATGTGTCTGTCGTCTACCTCTCCCGTGACTCGGTTCATCATCGGTGAACAAAACATGTCAAGATCAACATACATTTCATTCGTGAACTGGTGGTGCTCGGTGAGCTTCGTGTTTTTCATGTGCCAACAGACTTGCAGTATGCGAGCATCATGACCAAGGGCCTTCCCCAAGCAATCTTCAACAAGTTCAAGACCAGTCTTCACGTCGGCGAAGCCACAGCTCAGACTGCGCAGGGGGGGGGGGGTTGAGATACGGTATCTTCCATCTGCTAACTGACTCCGTGTATAGCGCTTAGGATTCCTGCTCTTGACTCAGCATGCGCATATCCCGCACTGCATGGCATGGGTGCCTTAGCCGATGCCTTAGCCGGCACCCATGAGCTTGAGTCTTTTTGTAATCGCTGTATAAATTGCATCGGGGTTGAATACAGATCACAGCTTTCATCCTCTAGAAGATCGACCAGATCAAGTGTTGGCAGGTTCAGCGTTTCTGGATTAATTGCAGCTAATCTCATAGATGGAGCACCGAGGATCTCTGCAATAGAACTGAAAGGCTAAGTCGGCTTTGTCTTCCTCTTGTGTCACCAGGCTGCCGTTGTTCATCAGGGAACGGATGAAATTCTTTCGGCGACACGCATTGGCTTGAACATGAAAAAACTTTGTGGGTGCGTCCCCTTCTTTCAGCCAAAACAGGCGAGACTCTTGCCTGCCGATCGATCGCTGCAAGGAAGCTAAGCCCAGAGACTTGAGCTTGACCTTTTTTCTCAAGGATTCTTCTTGATCAAGCAAGACTCTTCTGTCTCTTGCCATCTCAAGTCGCAAAAGGACTTCTTTGGCAATTTCCAATTGTGTTCTGATGTTTCCCACATACCGGTCATGTGAACGACGATCCATTGGTCTTTTTTTCATGTCAGATTAGA
>VSTD030004724.1:0-10132 GCA_008808055.3 Sporobolus alterniflorus
ACCACCAAGGTATACCTTCTTTTCTAGAAGCCTGACTGCAAAGAACTTTGGGGTTAAGCGTGCTTGTCCTATAGCAATTTTAGGATGGGTGACCGATCGAGAAGTTTTTTTGGGTGTGCACAAATGAGGAGAAAAATGTATAGAAAAAACTAGGGTTGGTCTGTGGGGCTGGTCTATGATCCTAGAAGGCTGTCAGGAGTAACGACCGCCAGGTCTGGAGTGGCTGGGGTGTTACACCTCAGAGGAGAGCACGCAAGTGGATTTTTACCGATTTGCGATACAAACCGTGATGCAGCCTAAAAATAAAATATACTAGTTAGTTGCCCATGCGATGCCATGGATTAAAAAATCATTTCACCATAGTAAATCATAAATAATAAATACCATGAGGAAAGGTTAGCAAATTTCAACCATTGAATACGATCCGACAGTCAAGATTGATGGACGAGAACACCATCACCACCCACTCCCTCTTTTATAAGTAGTATATATATTAACTACATAGCACTGCTCCCATACAAATGAAGTTTCCCTTGATAAGGCTGAATCCAACGATGGTAGCCAATTTCCAGCATGCAAAACCATTTATGCCTCGCACTGGTCAAATGCCGGTCAATGCATTTCTCCATGCCAGGTAGTTGGTTGAGCTCCTGTCGATGCTTGGAAGCAAGACAATTTGGGAAAAGAATTGGCAGGAGGGTGAACGTCTGTAAGCTTGGAATCAAGACGATTTGGGGAAGGTGATGTGCAGGCTCATCTACGCCTTTTCTCCACCAAGGAGCCGAGGCCGACCTTGTCCTTCTCCCCTCATTCCTTCTCCTCCTCTCCGTCTCTGGCCCTTGCTCTTGCTGCTAGATAGCTCTGATCCATTTCTGATTGGCTCGGAGGAGGAAAGGAAACTCACCGAACGAGCTAGAGTTTGGAGCAGCTTCGAGCGAGATTTCTATTGTTCTTACTGCAGGGTAAGGAATATCCCTGTTCTAAATGTTTTGACTAGACACAGAGAATTAAATCTAATTAAGTGATTCTGGATATATTTAATTGTCTTCTTCTTCTTGGTTTGGGCATGTTCAGATATGGTATCGAGGTACATGAGTAGATCAATGTTTGGAACTAGTTTAGCACAAAGGAAGGATGATGATGTCATTGATGCAGCAGCAGTGCTCGTGACAACTGGAGGGAAGCGTCGTTGGGGAGGTTCCATGCCCGGACACAAAACATATAAACGTAAACGGCAAGCCGCTGACACTAAGTTCCATCAAGATTACTTCATTGAACAACCATTGTACAATGAGGATCATTTTCGGCGAAGGTGTTGTCCAAATAACAGTTTAGTAATTTTGCTTTCGGTGCTAACATGTGATGAGTTGCAGTTACATTTTTTTGTTTTACCTTTGGTAGGTTTCGCATGAGGAAAAGTTTGTTCCTGAAGATTGTGGATGATCTAAAGCGGCAAATCCATTCTTTGAACAAAAACACAATGATGTCGGTGTTACGGGCTTCTCTTCCATCCATAAGTGCATAATTGTGATTAAAATGCTAGCTTATGGTAGTGCAGCTGATTCGATGGATGATGTAGATTCTATTGTTGAGAGCATGGTGTTGGCAACAGTTAAAGAAGTTTGTCCCTGAAGATTGTGGATGATCTAAAAGCGGCAAATCCATTCTTTGAACAAAAACACAATGTTGTCGGTGTTACGGGCTTCTCTTCCATCCATAAGTGCATAATTGCGATTAAAATGCTAGCCTATGGTAGTGCAGCTGATTCAATGGATGATGTAGATTGTATTGTTGAGAGCATGGTGTTGGCAACAGTTAAAGAATTTGTTGGCACAATCAATAATATCTTTGGTCCCGAGTTCATTCAGCCACCAACATAAAATGAGATTAATCACATCCTACAAGATAATGAGTCACCTGGATTTCTCGAGATGATTGGAAGTATCGATTGCATGCACTGAGAGTGGGAGAAATGCCCAACAGGTTGGCATGGGATGCTCAAGGAACATAAAGGAAAATCTACTATAATTTTAGAGACGGTGGCAACAGAGGATTTGAGGATCTGGCATGCATATTTTGGACTTCCCAGCTCTCACAATGATATCAACTAGTTGATAACCCTCACGCGATGCTGCGGGATTTTAAAAGCCAATTTGATCATGTGATCCATATATCATGTTCTATTGCAAATATAAACATATATTGTACAAATATAGAGCAAATTTAATTGATTTAAAAATTCTTCAAAACATATGTAAGTGGGATCTAGTTTTGATCATCTCGTCGCATAGAACATAATGGTGAAAACAAAATTTAAAATGGATACCATATGAGTGAGATTAATCATTTTAAACTTTGTATACTATGGATGATGATGTGGTAGATGATGTAGAGTAAATGAGTTTGGTTGTTGATGTGTCATGTGTTGATTGGATGATGAGGTGGATATGTTGCATGTCAAGAGAATTACATTTAAGTACTTATAGTGGGTCATCTCTATATAGTTAGACATGATGTGTTACAATGTTCACCAGTGTTCGATGATGTAGCCAATGGCAGAGCACCTTCTACAGACTTCATTGTTAACAACAACAATTACAGCTTACCTTACTACCTAGCTAATGGGATCTATCCAGATTGGGCAACACTAGTGAAGACGATTAGTGACCCTATTAGTAACAAGCACAAAGTGTTTGCATAGCATCAAGAAGCATGCCAAAAAGATCTAGAGCATGCATTTGGTGTTCTTGGCAAGGTGGAAGATATTGCATGGGCCGGCTAGGTTATGGAACCAAAGATATATCAATTCAATCATGTGAGCATATATTATACTTCACAACATGATCATCAAGGATGAGAGGGATGTTACCCTGCCTACTATAGGCACCTCAGAGTGGCCTGGACTTGCGAATCCGGCTATTAGTCAGCACAGTTCATGGATCCCTACAATTATATCTAAGACAAAGAAGCATGTCTTCAACTGAAGAGTGATCTCATTGACCACATCTAGAACCTTTATGGAACTCGAACTTGGCCCTTTGCACCTCACTGAGTTGTAATTTGTAGTTCGTGAAACTATTTTGCTAGCATGCATGGTTATGTTATAATGTACCATGTATGTAGGGAGTCACACAATATTCTCAAGTCACACTGAATATTACATGAAACCACAAACCATTCAGCACACAATGTTCTCAAGTCACACTGAATATTACATCAAACCAGTAGCTATATTCTTACATAAATTTGCTAACAACTCTTTGGATGCTGGCCCAACGATTTTGGAGAGCTACTTGGCTACGATTTGATTCCTCAGGTTTGTGCTCATTAAAATACTCATGCAATCATTTGTAGTATCCACCATGACTCTGATTCACACCTGCAGACATGAACATCACTCAATGCAGCAACATTTGTACCAAAAATTAAAAGTACTATTGGATGCTAAATAAATAGATACCGCCTTGTACCTGTAATTGGATCATGGCTAACATTTAGAGAACATTGTCCTCATATTTTGTGAACCCACCACCCATTCTTGAAACCTTCTTTTGTCTGCTTCCTTTACAACATTGTCCTCATATTTTGTGAACCCACCACCCCTTCTTGAAACCTTCTTTTGTCTGCTTCCTTTACTTGGTGCAGGTGCAGAATAAGGAACTTCTTCAACATTTTTAGTGCAGATTGGTTCATTTTGTGTGCAAAAAATTGATACTCCATGCCACAATTGGGTTGTACAAAGTAACAATTAATATAAACCAATAATCAAAACTTAAAATATGTGATGGTAACCTGATGAGAGTGTTGGTCGTCAAGCTGCTCTATGGAAGCACTGAGGCAGTAGGCCCATTGATCATTTGCAGACAAAGGCTGAGTCTGAGATGTCTGTCCTCCAAACACAGGAGTTTGGTTCTCCATACTATAAAAAACAGTAATATGACACCACTCCATCACATAGCATACATGAAAAAATATGTTTGAAATATGGTAGTTGAGCCCCAAATTGGCACAATTTCAGAACCAGATGCAACCATTCCCCATTCACAATCTCGCCAGCAGACTAGATGGTAACAACAGATGGACCAAAATGCAACTCCTCACAAAATCACAAGCTGGTACACAGAGGATACAGGCAGCAGGAACTCCAGCTCTGAACCTCTTACGATGGCTTGAATAAAATGTATAGAACAGCCAAGATTTTGCGTACCTTGCAGGGTTGCTGCTCGCCGATAGTCGCTATAAACCAGATCTAACAATGTGTCATTGTTCCTCCACCAGGTGAGCCCCAACCCCGTGAGCTCCACCATCAATTTCTACTCCCAAGCGAGATCGCCGTTCTTCAGGGGATTTAGTTTTGTGTATGGCCGTTGGTGGGAAAAAATGCTGTGAGGAAAGAGAACCAGCATTTTTAGCTTCTCTCGTGATGCCCAGGCAAAATGGCTGCCTGGTTTGGCTTCTTTGTTGGAGAGGATTTTAAACCAGCACAGTACATGTGGTCATGCTTTTTGCATTTGCCTCCCGCGATGGCTACTCTGCTGGAGTCAGCTAAGGTTGTTTCTCATGGCCAAGAACAAGGGCAAATAGTCACCGCTAATCGCAAGGCGATGATCTCCTCTGACCTCCCCACTGTGGAGTTGTAACTGAGAAACACCTCCGAATCTCCGATGCCTCCTGTGTATGGTGCATTGGGGTCTCCTCTGAAAACAATATCTGCATAAAAGAACAAATCAAATACTCTAATTTGTCGCAATTACCATCATGTTATGACAACCAATTTTTTAAAAAAATATGCGGACACAGGTATTAAAACAAAATGTAGTAGAACCACTTCTTTAGTTACTATACAATTCTATACGAAGATTTGAGTAAAGCAGAACTAGCATGTTCATGAATCATCTTCAGACTTTTTATTTCACTGTTGTGCCATCTTATTTTTTTGTCAGTGAACCTGCATTATGCCTAAAACACATAATGAAAAAGAAGAAATGAGCAATCAATGTAGTACAAAACCATAAGAAATACATTGTTGAGTACATAGGAATCTATCCTCTACATATTCGCTCCCATGCTATTTTAGCCAAAGGATACATAACTTTCCACCTATTGATGGAAAATTAATTTCCAAAAAAAAGCTACCATGAAGAAATAATATGAATGTACCTATGGGGAAGAAAATAAATTACACCACATTAAGAATATGGAGGCCAGAGGAGGGTTCGCACTTTCTGTTCCCATCGTGTGGATCGTTTTCAGCTTATTGAGCACATAGTATTAGATATCAGTAGATAGTTCCTCTAACGAATAAACATCAAGACATAGCTTCTCTAATTTTTGCATCTAGCTCACGAATCGTAAGCTCAATAAGCTTCCATCGTAGAGAACATACAACACGGCCTGTATTTATCTTAGGTATGCTGTGTTAGCCCTCAAGGGATGTCCCCAGCCTCGTTGGGAACACAAACCTGATAAAAACATGTGCATGGGGGTAAGAAAGAGAATAAAAATAATAGTTAACATGTGTAAGGGATCTCCTGTTAATAGCTAACTTCATCATAAGAACATTGCAGTTCTAAATCAGCATCTCGAGAAAAAAATGGCAAAAGCAAATAATGATCAATTGAAATCTCACCACTCCCACAAAATAGCGAGAAAATTTCACTATATTTGCGAGCACCATAGAAACAAGAGTATCCCATCTTCCGCACAAACAGTGCATCTCACAAGCAAGTCATTGCGCCTAAGAAGTCCACAATTAAAAAAAGGTTCAATCTGTTTGAGCTAGGCAATGCTATAATCTTATCGTTATATTCCACTGCACAAGGATTTTACTAACCAAGAGTGCTGCTAAAAAATATCCCCGCTTATGAAAATCTTTACATCATTCACAACTGCATGAGTTCCATAAATTAAAGAATATTTCAGAAAGTTCAGAAAGAGATGGCAGACACATGTAACTGAAAATCCATCAGAAAACAACAACTGAATCACTACCAAGGGGAGTGGGAGCAGATCATAAGAGATGGCAGACACATGTAACAGAAAATCCATCAGGAAATAATCATCGGTTGAATCACCAACTCACCAAGGTTAGAAATTGAAGAACAAGTATGCATCAATCATAAGAAATAGAGTGTTATAGACGCTTTTGTTGGAAGGCAGTATCAGCGTCGCCAGCACTGATCAGCTTTCTTTGGCGGCGCTGATTAGCTTCCTTATGAGTCAAGAGAAGAATAAAGAAGGGGATCATTAGGATCCTTAGTTTGTTAGGCCTGGGATTTACCCAGAAGATTGGATGGAAAGTTTAGATAAGATTGAGTTGGTTTAGGAAAGAGATAAAGGGGGGCTGATCTATAAAGGCCGTAGTTTGTATCAGGAATAATCATCGAAGAAAGTTGCCTGTGTGCAGGAAGCCTTCTTCAGTCACGGTGGCGACCAACACCATTCATGGTGAGAATCCTTCCTCCGCACGTTCTCCATATCCTCTTCGCTCTTCATCACAATCAACATTGCTACTCTGTTCACCCCTGCATACTCCGCAGCGTAAAGGCCGTATCAATTTGGTATCAGGGACAAGCGATGCATTGATCACCATGTCCAGCGTTGAAAGCGATCTTGCGGTGGCATCTGACTCGGCGAAGCTCAACCAACTGTAACACCCTGTGTTACATTTTCCCTTAATTACAGTCATTAGAGGCTTAACCATGCATCAAGTGCTTTGGTTAATCAAATTCTAATCGAGGATGGAAAATTTGATTTAATTTCAATTTAAATCTTCAAAGTCCAGAAATTCCTAGTTTGAACTTTAAACTCCTTGTCATGAGTCCAGTTGGTCCCTAGGTGCAAATAAAAATCTCATGTCCAAGTTTCACAAAAAATTGGAAGCCCCAAGAAGAAATTCTATCAAATTCTCTTCAAATTCAAACCTAGAAGCTTCTCTAATTTTTCATTCAAAATCCAATTCGAATCTAGAGACATTTCTATAAGTAAAGTTGTTCTTCTCATCAAATACTTCAAAACCATATTTTATTTTAAATTTTTTGAGATCAGGAAGGTCCTTTTTAGATCGAATGAAGCTTGAATGGTTTTGAAATCGTTTAAAATAATTTGAATCGTTTTGAATCCCTTTGACCGTGCCAGTCGCTACTGTAGCATAGCCCACTGGTCATCCCCCTCTTGGCTCCCTTGTCTGAACCATGCCCATGCCGCATGCCGCCGCCGCCGCCCGCCCATGGCCGCCACGTCCTGGCCACGGTTGCCTAGCGCCAACCGCCAGTCGAACATGTAACACCCTGCCATTAAACTCATGTAATCTTAAGCTAATCCTATTGTAATCATGAGTTTGAACCAAGTTTGGAATAAATTCAATCAAATTTTATTTGAATTCAAAAGCCAGAACTGAATTCAATTTTTCATTTGAATTCCGTTGACCCTTGGTCAAAGTGCCCAATACAAAAGTTGTTCCAAATATTCCAATCTACCTCCAGGAAAAGTTTCATAAATTTATGAGGATCCTAAGTATTTTTCCTAGAATTAATTCCACTTCTGTGTTGTATGGAAACTATTTTTGAATAAAGAAAAGTTTTTCTCTTCGTGGGCCGAATTCATCAGCCAGCCCAATTCGCAAAGCAAAGCCGGCCCGCTCCAGCTCCCCTCTCTACCGCCACTGCCAAGTGGGCCTAGGGTGCCGGTGTTACCCACCGGTCAGTGACCGTTACTCTCTATGCGGGCCCCAACCGTCAGGTGGTTTCTTTCCCCAAATCCATCCCCTGCTCGCTTGTGCACCGTTCGCCGTCGGATTCCCATGGCTGTCGTACCCATTCCATCACCCTCATTGCCTGTCACCGCTGCTATAGAGCCCCTTCACCTACGCATGCTTCCTCAGGCCGTCTTGTCCCATCGCGTGGCTGAGCTGTCCACCGCTGCACCAGCGTGCCCGCTACCATGGCCGCTGTGTCACCGTGATGCATGGGAACGAGCCGCTCAACAACAAGCCGCGCGCAGTGCGTCACCGTTGGCCACGACTATTGTGTGACTTGCGTGTGCCGCCTAGCCGTCGAGCCGTCCGCTCGCGCGCGCGTCTCACCACATGGCTGCTTCTACACACCCCCTCCAGCTTGGCTCAGACAGCGGCATTAAGACAAATATGTGTAGCTTCGCGTCGAGTCACAGCCGCTGCCGTTGCTGTGCCAGTGCCCGCCTCGGCTGCAGAGCGCGCACAAGCACACCGCGGCAACCCTGCCATGTCATGCCATGCGCTGACACCACCCGCGTAGCCCCGCTTTGCCTCATGCAAGCACGTCTATAAATGGGCCTTCCCCGTGCATTTTGTTCACCCGTCGCCATCCCGCCGTCCGCAATGGTGAGTCACCGCCGCTCTCCCCTATTTTCTTCCTCTACGGCCGCCGTGGGCAGCCCATCTCACCAATCCCCATCCTCCTTGCATAGGTCCTAGAGCACCACTGTACCTTAGAGGTGCTCCCTGAGCCGTTGGAGTCGCCTCCCTAACGCCAGAGCACCACCGTGCCGTTGTTGCACCAGCGACCGCTGCCCCACTTCGGTTAGCCAACGCTTCGTGGGATCTCATCTTCTTTCCTGTGTCATGGTGTGTTCGTGATGCACTCCTTGTCGTGCAGGACCAAGACAGGCACTTCTCCAACTCTGCCATCGACCATCATCATCGAGCCACCCATTGCTACCGGTGAACGTCGCCCTCCCTATCACTGTGCCTAGATGCTGTGAGCTAGTCCGCCTCTCATTGACGGGCTGCTGTGCTGTAGCTCAGCGAAGCTCACCATGAAGACTTTCCCTGGGTCTGGCCACCGCAGGCTCGTCGCCGACCATGCCACCAAGGCCGCTGCATGTGTGCTCTGTGTGGCAGCGCCGCACGCTGGGCACACCACAGCCGCGTGAGCGCCATGCCCGTGGGTTGGCCTCGTGTTGCCTTGGGCCACGTGAGGCTAGGTCGAGCGCATGTTTTGGCCCATTGGCTAGTTCAAAATAGAAAATTCCTTTTTCATTTCTATTTGGTTTAAATTTAATTGTAAACTTGAAAAATTCAAATCTTCCTGTTCATAGCTCCAAAAATCAGAACAGTAGCCTTTATCTTGAGTAGGTTTCCTTTAACTCTTGAATCAAGCTCATTTAATTAATAAATGTGCATCATCATCACATGTAGGACCCATGGCCGTGGGAGTGTTTCTGAAGGAGGAGAAGGTCAAACAGGAGGTTCCTTGAGGTCCACAAGCCCTGAGTTGTGAGGAGCTTAACCCGTCATTGAAGCAATGTAAGCCCCGATGCATTTAGTACCAATAGACTTAACAACGTGTTTTACTTTACTTTAATTACATGTGATATATTGTGAACTACATGTAGGGTCTTATTTGATGGTGGGGATAGGTTGCATGGTAGCACCCTTCCATATATTATCCTTGATGTAGTTGTATTACTTTTATGATTAGATGTGCTATGCGTAGTTGATAGCCATCGGTATAAGTTGAGTGGTAGGTCTCACTCACATATAGAACCTCCTCTCTTTTCACAAACTAGAAGGACATCTTGTTTAATGATGATTAGAGGATATGCTTATAGTTATGTGTTGTTGTTGTGATCAGACAGGTCAATTAGGGGACGGCGGAGCACTCGGAAGGGAAGGACGAGGAGAGGGTCGTGGCTATTCCGTGGTTACTAGGTGGTAGCCCCTGCATGTGTCGATTAAGGACCGCGTTGTTTTGGCCCCGATGGCAAGCCTTGATTTGTACTGACCGTATGTCAGGTTTTATGGGGCCCGATAAACCTAGTAGCCCAGTAACTACTTCATCAAACTGCACCTCTTTGCTTCAAGGTGATTTGTTGGAGCGAGAATGAGGTAGCCCAAGATGACGGCCAGGCTGGGCATCGCTGGGAGCTAAGACTTCATCCCAGGAGCATGGGCCTGATTTTGACTTAGTATGGACTTCGCGGACGGTTGTCGTACGTGAGACCCATGAGGCCACACGTATGACGTGTTGGTCAGGTTTTCCCCCTGCAGGGTGTATACTGATTCAAGTCACCGTGACACTTTCGGATATGAGTGGCCGTTTGCCCATTGCTGTCATCTCATAGTATGTCTTGTTGTATTGATGGCATGGATTAG
>VSTD030004725.1:0-10132 GCA_008808055.3 Sporobolus alterniflorus
TAGGCCATATCGTCTCGAAGGGAGGTATATATGCGGATCCAAGCAAGATTCAGGATGTATTGAGTTGGAATGCACCTACGAGTGTCAATGAAATTTGGAGTTTTTTGGGATTGGCTAGATATTATCATAGGTTTATCAAAGGATTCTCAAAGGTAAGTAAGCCCATGACCGAGTTACTCGTGAAGGATAGGAAGTTCAAGTGGACGCCAACTTGTGAAGCTAGTTTCCAAGAGTTGAAGAAATAACTGATGACCGCTCCAATATTAGTGATGCCCGATATGGAGAAGTCATTCTCTATCTATTTTGATGCGTCTAGTCAAGGATTAGGATGTGTACTCATCCAAGATGGTCACGTGGTAGCGTATGCTTCACGACAGCTTAGGAAGCATGAAGTGAACTATCCGACCCATGATTTGGAGTTAGCCGCTGTAGTTCACGCTCTCAAGATTTAGAGGCACTACCTTATGGGAAAGAGTTGTGAATTATATTCAGATCACAAGAGTCTGGAGTACATTTTCACACAGTCAGATCCGAATCTTAGGCAAAGGAGATGGTTGGAGCTTATCAAGGATTATGATCTTGGAATCAATTATCATCCTGGGAAGGCTAATGTAGTAGCTGGCGCTTTGAGTCGAAGGTCTCATGCGAATCATTTGGTAGTGAAGAGTATACCATCCAAGTTATGTGACGAGTTTGCTAAGTTAAAGATTGTAGCCAATGCAGAAGTCGTGGAGATGGAAGTTGGCTCTAGTCTCCTTCAAGAGATTTGTAGAGGTCAAGTGAAAGATGAGAAGATCCAAGAGATAAAGTGCAACATCAAAGAAGAGAAGTCACCTGGTTTTTCGGAGGATGGTCAAGGAGTGATGTGGTACAAAGGAAGGATCTGTATACCTAACATCAAGGAGTTGAAGGATAAGATACTTCGTGAGGCTCACGAATCTGCTTATTCCATTCATCCAGGAGGGAATAAGATGTACCATGATCTCAAGGCCACTTCTTGGTGGTATCGTATGAAGAGAGACGTTGCTGAGTATGTTGCTCTTTGTGACACTCGTTAGCGAGTCAAAGCCAAGCATCAATGACCTACTGGATTGCTGCAGCCCCTGCAAGTGTCGGGGTGAATGTGGGAAGAGATTGCCATGGATTTTATCGTGGGTTTGCCAAGAACTCAGTCGGGATATAATTCCATTTGGGTGATTGTGGATCGACTGACCAAGTTAGCTCACTTTATACCTATCAAGACCACCTACTCCAAACCACAGTTGGCAGAGTTGTATATGTCAAGGATAGTCTGTCTGCATGGAGTGCCAAAGAAGATTGTATCTGATAGAGGAACTCAATTTACTTCAAAGTTCTGGGAATGGTTGCATGAAACCTTGGATACCCAATTGCGCTTCAGTTCTGCTTATCACCCTCAGACTGATAGTCAGACCGAGAGAGTCAATCAGATTCTAGAAGATATGCTAAGAGCTTGTGCTCTGCAATACAGAAGAAGTTGGGACAAGAGTCTACCGTATGCCATGTTCTACCACAATAATAGTTATCAAGAGAGTTTGAAGATGGCACCGTTTGAGATGCTATATGGTCGTAGGTGCCGAACTCTGTTGTTTTGGAGTGAGACTGGAGAACGGAAGGTTTTTGGACCCGACATACTGCAGGAGGCCGAGAAGCAAGTTCACATGGTAAAAGAGAACCTGCGGATTGCACAATCTAGGCATAAGAGCTACGCCGATAATTGGAGAAGAGAGTTGAGCTTTGAAGTTGGAGATTTTGTGTACCTCAAGGTGTCACCTATGAGAGGTTTACGCTGTTTCAAGGTATGAGGCAACCTCGGACCAAGGTTTATTGGACCGTTTAAGATTATAGAGAAGAGAGATGAAGTAGCCTATCAATTGGAGTTACCACTGCAGTTGTCAGATGTACACGATGTGTTCCATGTCTCTCAACTGAAGAAATGTTTGCATGTGTCTGAAGAACAAATGCAAATGGAAGATTTGGATTCTAAAGAAGACCTTTCATATCAAGAGTATCCTGTCAAGATTTTAGAGACATCTGAGAGAGTTACTCAAAACAAGAGGATCAAGATGTGCAAGGTGCAATGGAGTCACCATACCGAGGAAGAAGCTACATGGAAAAGAGAAGAAGAATTGAAGGCCGAGTTTCAGAGTATCTTTCCCGATCCGACCGAATCTCAGGGACAAGATTCATTTTAAAGGGGTAGGTTTGTAACACCCTATTTTTTGTCAAAAGAATAAACTCTAGAAATTATCTATTTAAATAGATAATCTTATTTGTTGCATTCATGCCGCTGCATATTTTATTATGTGATAAAGTGCCCTTGTATTTTATTTTGCGTATAGGAATCATTCGAAGTTTAAATTTAAAATTGAATCAAATAGGTTTGAAAGTATAAAGGGGTTTTTATAATAGAAAAAGCTTTTCTTTCACCTAATTTACTTTTGGGTCGATTTCTAGCCGCCGACCCAACCGGCCAGGCCTTTTTTTCTCACGCTCACGACCAACAGTGGCCTAGCTAGGCCTAGCTACCACCGCTACCCGACCTGGAGTTCTCCAACCCGACCGAGTTTAACCTGTATCTGAGTTCCTAACAATGGATTCTCCCCCTTTCTGTTTTGATAGTGATCTTCGCGGTTTTGATCCATCTTCGAGATAAAACAAGTAGGAATCTTCATCCTCTATGAGCTAGTACCAAAATCCCTATAAATAGTGGCATATATCATTGAGATTTCCACCCACAACCCAAGAACACTAGCCCACTTTTGAGCTCGAGTTTCGTCGAATCCTGTGCGAATCGAAGGCCCCTACGAGCTCGAGGAGAAGCTACCGCCCCCACCTAAGGCCTTTTGGTCATCAGAGATCACTTGGAGCCACCGCACGCCGACCCAGAGTGGAGAATGAAACCTACCGCCGCCGCTAGCCTTCGCGGAGCCACTCTAGCCAACGAAGACCATTGGGTAAGCTTGCCATGAGCCGTTGCTTTATTTTCCCTTAAGGACCCCATCGAGCCATGCGTCGTAGCCCTCACTGGCGAGCCCACCGAAAATCCCATGGCACCGCCGTGGCGAGCGGCCATGCTGCCACCATCACTTTTAGGTCGCGCGTACCAGTTCATCGGGTTTAAATGTCCTGGTCGTCCGTCTTGATATTGACGCTCGAGATTAGATCTAAGGATACCGTTTTGGCACATTTAATCCGAGCCGTTGATCAAAGAATAAACGGTCACGGTTTTATGTGTTCTATGGACCTGTGCGCCGGATCCCGTGGACTCGGTCCACTAGACCATAGACCCGGTTCACTGATTTTTCAATAGAAAAATAATTTAATAAATCTAGAAATTCATCGGGACCTGAAATTTTGTAAAGACACCCCTGGACTTTTTTGAATTGATATTTTAGTAATTGTAATTTTACATATAGGTCCCTATTTAAGTTTTTATAATTACGATTAGATCCTTTTCTTAATTAATTCGGTTTATTTTAATTACCTATTTAATCTATTAACTTAAAACCTTCATAAGTTCTTAACGGTAGCTCCGATTTAGGTGATTCTTGCGCTCATACGTTCGTAGTGACAAGTAGCATCTTTTGGTACTGTTTGTTTGGACATTAGTATTTATTTATTTGCAATTGCTTGTTTTCAGTCGCTATTATTAGGCGCCGACGACTTCGAGAATCTTCAAGAGCTCAACATTCAAGACTTTGTGCAGCAGCTAGTGGGAGAGCAAGACAAGTGACATTTGACCATATTAATCCTATGTGCTCTCTCTTTCTCTCTAGTTCACATATTGGTCTGCATGCTTTAATATTGTCACCTAAGCCTTATACCTTTAGGATTTGAGTTTACACTTGGTTAGTTATACTTAGCCATGCAGTCATGAGTGTCGTGCAAGTCTTCCATCCTTTGTGATATTGAGTTGGCTTGCGTCTTTGTGAGAGTGTTGTCGTCTTTCATCCGTCGAGATGTGAGTTGATCATGTGAGGATCGATGCTGTGGTTTGAGCAATGGTTGGAATGGTGGAGATGGTTAATACCGTCATGGCATATGGTACTTGAGTCTGCTAAGGACTGAATCTTAGGAGTAGCCCCCCCCAGGACAATATGTGCCACCACGTGTCCGATATGGAATGACTTGCTTACTAATTAGGACTGCTATAGGTTGTCTGTCTTGCTCGGTTGAGTGGGAATGCCATCATACTTTGTGACATACCTTTCGTCATACTTTATGAATCGCCTGAACCACATGGTGCAAGAGGGGACGTTTGTGCGGGAAACCATAGCACTGCAAGCGGGGACCGTTTGTTCGGGAAACCATACCAAAGCATGACATACTCCTGTAGTAGCCTTTTGTAACGGTATGTAGTGATCTCTTGGCCATACACCAAAGGAATGGTAAGAATGGTAAAAAGGAGGTTTCTCTAGTCGCTTAGCTAGCGATGAAATCACTACTCGTGGGTACAGGGCGCTACATTTGCAAAGTGTACAACTATCATGATAGCCGAGCTTGCGGTTACAAGCGGCCTGGGATCCTCCCTAGAATAGTTGGTATGGTTGGGAATGGTGTAGTCTTTGTGGAAACTTTGTGATCCCTTTGTGACTTTGTGATCACACTTTAATTAAACTAATTTGGGTAGTTTAGCCTACAACCTTAATTTAGAAAGTAGGTGCTAATAAATTATGAGTCATGTTTAGGTGCATTTCTGCTTATAACCTTATTACCTCATTTACCTTGTTATTATCCTTTGCATATCATTTTATTCCTGCACTTGCTGAGTGGCAACCATAAGGGTACTCAACCTTGTTATTTGCCCCTGCTGTACAAACCTACTACTCAGAAGGTGAAGATGGACTGGAATTCTTTGACGAGTAGTTCTAGGATGTGTGCTACCATGGTTGTTGTTCCTGTGGTGTTATGGAGTCTTCCGCTGTTACGTTTCGCAAGAGAGTCGCTTTAGTCTTTAGAGACATTATTTATGTAATAAATATACTTTACTCGTGACATTTGGCTATATGTGAATACTTTATGTCCGTGTGTGTGGAATAAATGTTCCTTGTCACACATGCAATGAGTACTTCATTTTGCTTGCAAAATCAGGTATGACATTAATGGTAAGGATCTCATAGGGTGTCTTCTTGAGAAGCTTGTGAACAATGAGACAGTTTAAGGCGTGATAAGACGTATTGACTGCCTCCGCCCAAAATCGGTCGGAAGTCTTGTACTCGTCAAGCATGGTTCTTGCCTTCTCTATGAAAGTTCCATTATTCCTTTCAGCCACCCTATTTTGTTGTGAAGTGTAGGGGGGTGAAAACTCATGCTTGATGCATTCTTCATTAAGATAGTCTTCTACTTTAGTGTTCTTGAACTCGGTGTCATTGTCACTTCTAATCCTCTTGACTTTAGCATCAAACTCATTTTGTGCTCTCTTCAGGAATTTCTTTAGTACCTCTTGGGTTTTGCTTTTATCTTGTAAAAAGAACATTCAAGTGAAACGAGAAAAATCATCAATAATAGTAAGATCATATTTATTACCGTCAATGCTAATGTAGGCGATAGGACCAAACAAGTCCATATGTATCATTTTCAATGGTCTTATTGTTGTCATTATGTTCTTTACATGATGCGGTACCCCTACTTGCTTCTCGACTTGACATGCTTCACAAGGCCTATCATTCTCAAAAGCAACATTCATTAGTCCTAAGATGTGGCCCTCCTTTTAGAGTTTGTGAAGGTTCCTCATACCAACATGAGCTAGTCTACGATACCACAACCAATCCATGTTAGTTTTTATAATTAGGCACTTATCAAGCCCCATCTCTTCGGGTATGAAATCCACAAGATAGAGCTTTCCTCTCATGATGCCACTAAAAGCATAGGAACCATCACTTCTTCTAAAGATGGTCACACCTTTATTAGTGAACACATAATTATAGCTCATCTCACAAAATTGTGAGATGGACAACAAATTGTAGTCCAATGATTCAACAAGCAAAACCTTAGAAATAGAATCATCGGTAGTGATAGCGATTTTACCATATCCAAGTACCTTTCCTTGACTATTGTCACCAAATGTGATTGAGTCACTTGGGCAATTATTCTTCTCAAAGGATGGAAACATCTCTTTCTCCTCGGTCATATGATTTCTGCATCCACTATCTAACACCCAACTTCTTCCACTGGAGGAGTAGGCCTACAAAATAATTCAAGCCTTGTTTTCAGGTACCCAAACTTGCTTGGGTCCTTTCAAGTTAGTGATAAGACATTTTAGCACCCACACACAAGTCTTTGACCTCTTGTGGCGAAGCCCAACATATAAGGCGATACTTCTACCAAACTTGTTTCTCATGAGAACATAGGATGTATCAAATTCATGACAAGACATATGAGAAACATAAGAAGCATTAGTATTAGAAGCATAAGAAACATGGTTAGTGTTGTTAAGTCTTTGCTTCTTCTCTTAGTGAGAGTTGCCCTTGATAAACTTGATGAACTCTTTGCCATTTGAGTTCACTCTTGAATTATGCTTGTCACCACTTTTGTAGCCAATGCCATTTTTGATGTGTGGCCTCCTTGCATTTAAGAATACATTTCTTACATATTCAATCTTTTAATCAATATTGGCATTTTCTTCCTTCTTGTGATGAGTAGGCTTCATTTGTTGTTGAGGAGCAAGCTTAGGCACGTTTTCCTCTTCTCAAGCTTATTCACCATATTTCTACGATTGTCTCAAGATTGTTGCGCTTTGGCTTGCTTCTCCAGCATACTTACCTTTTGTTCAAGCCTCTTAACTTCATGCTTCAAGTGATCATTCTCTTTACCTATAACTTCATCACAAGATTCTACAAGCACTTGCTCAACATTGGAATGTTGACCTTGAGCACAAAGAGCATTAATGCCAACATTATAGCATCTATCACAATCATTGCTAGTGAGCGCTTTAGCTCTATCGAGATCACTAGAGGGATTAGAAGAGGAACTTAACAAAAGAGCATCAAATTACACTTTAAGATCCTTATGAGTCTTTTGTAAGACATCATGAGATTCTTGAAGAGCACCAGTTGAGCTCTTGAGACTAATAGTAGTCTCCTTGCTTTTAGCAAGTTCTTGTTCAAGTTTCTCATTCTTCTCTTTCTCAAGTGTAGGAGCTTCTTGAGCTCACAATTACTTTCTCTTTCTTGAACAAGCAACATCTCTTGTTGCTCAAGAAGCTCATCTCTCAAATTTATTTGCTTCATGAGCCCATCTAGCTTTTCAGTTGGATTTTTGTCAAGATCAAAAGTCTCATCACTATCACCACTAGATAAATCATCATCACTAGAGATGTATTTAGAAGATGAGTGACCTTTGACATTTACCTTCTTTTTCCTTTCTTTGGCCATGAGGCATGTGTGCTTAGAGAGATTTAGAAAGAGTGACTTGCTAGAAGAAGAGTTTCCCTTGATGGTGATGGTTGTCATATCTTCACTATCCAAGTCGAAGCTCTCATCATTTGAGTCCCACTCTTGTCCAATATGAGCTTCACCATAGGACTTCTTATTGTAGTACTTCTTATTTTTCTTGTCCTTGGTGTAGATATTGTCTTTCTTGTTGTTGTTTTCATATTCTTCCTTTCTCTCATAGGGGCATTGAGCAATAAAGTGCCTATTCTTGCCACAATTATAGCACAATCTTTTGCTTCTAGTCCTTGGCTTTTCTCCTTTGTTTTCCTTGAGAGCTCTTCTTTTAGCCATGAACTTGTTGTAGTTCTTGATGAAGAGAGTCATTCCTTCATCATCCTCTTCTTCATCTTCTTCTTCCTGCTCATTTAAGCTCTCAATCGCAATTTGCTTCTTTATCTTCTTGCTTGCCTTGAGGGCAATATCTTGTTTTCTTGAGGAAGTGATGCCCTTGGACAAGTTCTTAACATGGTTGGCTTCTTCAACTAGCATTTCATGATTGATGATTTTGCGAAGAACGTCATCCGGAGTCATCTTCTTGAAGGTTTGGTCTTATTGAATCAAGGATATTACTGTTGTATCCTTGACAGCATAAGCTCTTAGCATCCTATCTATCACCCTCCAGTCACCCCATCTTCTTGAGCCATAGGCTCGCACTTTGTTGACAAACTTCTTTTGTCGGTTATACATCTCTTGAGGACCTTCATCATCAACCATGACAAACCTATCAAGTTGCCCTTTAATGAGTTGCCTCTTGGCTTTCTTCACAGGCTTGGTGCCTTCATGGGCTCTTTGAAGAGTGTCCCAAATGTCTTTGGACTTTTCAAGACTATTGATCATATCAAACTCATCTTTTTCCAATGAGGATAGGAGCACTGATGAAGCTTGAGCGTTGTGATGAATTTATTGAAGTTGCTCATAACTTGGTTCTTCATCTTCATCGGAGAATTCAACACCTATACGCACAATAGTCCAAACGCTCAGATTGAGCGAGATTAGATGCACCTTCATCGAGTATATCCATTTGGTATAGTCCATCCCATCGAAACGGGGGGCTTTACCAACGGGTACCGAGGTGAAGGCGTTATAGGAATGCAAATTATCATAGTTAAAGAAAGTACTTTTATAGGATCTCTTATCTCCCTTATTTCCTCTTTTGCCCTTGACTTCTTATTTGGATGAATCATATGTTTCTTCTTGATGAAGAGGAAGAAGTCAATTGCCGACTTTTAGAATCCTTAAGCTTCTTTTTGAGCTTATCAATCTTTCTTTGAAGCTTGAGTTGCATGAGCTCGGAGGAGAGTTGCTCCACTCGTGAGCCCTTTGGAGTATCAACAATGGGGGTGATCTTTCCACCGGAGGCATCACCCTTAGGTGGAGGTGGAGGTACCTCATCCACATCGTCCCCGACCTTCGACATAGTCTCTCCAAGCGGTTAAGCTCTTTGACGGAGAGTTTGGCTTTAATACTAATTGAAAGTGGCCTACAGGGGGGTGAATAGGCATTCACAAATCTTCAGTCCTACAAACACTTAGCCAAAACGTGAGATAGATAGGGTCAGTCGGACAATGTTTGGTCCTAGCGGACTTTGTCTACCTGACGGTCTCGGGCGGAGAAACCTCACAACAATAGCTTCGACTACGAAGCAAGATTAACACTATGTTCTAGAGCTGAGCAGGAACAAGAAATGCGGAATAGAACAATCTACCAACTAGAGAGCATATAGATCAATCACACACAAGATGAACACAATTTAAATCTAACTATGCAATGATGATCTACTATAAGATAGGCTCAACAAAAAGGTAAATACAGCAACAACAAAGTAGTAAACACAAGGGGACAAGAGGCACAAGATTTATTCCGAGATTCAAATTCACAAAGAATCCTACGTCCTCGTTGAGGAGCTCACAAAGATCTCAGTCTCTCTCAACCCTTTCCTCACTCAAGTGATCACAAAGATTGAACCTTGAGCTACTCACTATCACAAAGGGGTAATACAAACTTCCCTAGACTCACCACACAAAGTGGTAGCTTAAGGGCAAACTCCAACCATCTAGTAGCAAAGCTCCAAGAGTAACAAGCATGGAGGATGAGGATTCAAGTGCCAAGAGAAGCTTGAAGATGAGATTCACATATGAAGCTTAGATCTTGGCTTCACTCAATCCTTAGATCAAGAACTTGGAGTGGGAGTTCTAGGGTTGAGTGTTTGGGGCCTTTGGAGATGAATGAAATGAGCTTTAGCACCAGGAGAATCGAGTGGCTAGGAGAGAGAGATCCATTGGAGGAGTATGGATATTTATAGAGTTCTCTCAAGAAACTAGCTGTTGGGCTCAGATTCAAATTTCAGACAATGTCCGGTGTCAATCGGACAATGTCCGGTCTAGCCGGACAAAGTCCGGTGGGAGCAGACTTTGTCCACCTGACACTCTCGGGTGGAGATATGTGGTTTTAGTGGGAATTTACTTGAATTGGCAATTTACACTTTATCCTTCACACCCCTCTTAATAGTACGGTGTAGAGCTGACTCAGCATGTTGCCTGAAAGAAACCATAAAGAAATAGAATATATTCATCAATAATAACAATAATACATGAATTAATTTAACATTGGTCAAAATTAACTCATATAACCATACTGAGGGGAAATAAATTCAACATCACCGTTGGCAGAAATAGAAC
>VSTD030004726.1:0-10132 GCA_008808055.3 Sporobolus alterniflorus
GTACCTTGACAGCGATGGTGCCGGCGAGCGCATCCAGATCCTCGAGCAGCTTGCCGATGCGCACCTCGTTCCAGGGGATAATCATCAAAAAAATGATTTGCTTTCATTAAACTCTATCGACCTCCCGCAAATAATATAATGTTGTTGTCATGTTTTGCTTTCATTAATTCAGATTTCTTTAGATGGTGCCACCACTCATCGAACCTTGCAATCTATGACCACCAGGATGCACATGAATCTATAACAACACTCATGACATGTCTAGAGCGATTTACAAGGGCTGAGCGTCTTGATGCTGAGCACAAGTTATTATGATAACGACCCAAAGAGAGGCAAAATTCTCTAAAGCAATCATCGCTGGTGCACAAGATTCAGTAGAGGAGAAATAAATTTGGGCGCTCCGGAACTTACTTGTTGTCATTGCTACTCAGCCGACATTGCTGCCACGCCAGATGCCGCGCAGGGACCGCCGCCCCCCTTCACACCGTCTAGCCACCGCCGCCGCTGTCACCGCCCATGCAGGCCCTTCTGCCACCTCCACCCCGCCAAGGCCCGCTTGACGCCGCTGCCCAGTGCAATCCCGACCGACGCCGTATTCACCGATCACCCCGGCACTGAGATTAGGGTTCCTTCCTTTGACGTTCGTCCCTTGGTGAGAGCTTATGATGAGATCAAAAATCTTGGTTCCAAAGTCCTTCGACGAGAGCTGCAATTAGATTAAAAATATATCAATTTATTTTTTTAATTTCAAAATATTAAAATAGTTAATGTCCTTACTACCCTTTAATGACATAATTGAACAACATATAAAATTACTCAGGTGTCCTAAAAAATCAATGATTAGATTACACAATAATACTTTGATACATTATATATCATGGACCCTCAGGTGTCCTAAAAAGTCCATGATTATATTACAAAATAATACTTTAATACATTATATATCATGAACCACCGTAACGAGATCCAACGTATAAAAGGCCTGGATGCAATTTACTGACGCTGTAATGCGCCTGTCCGAAGCGATGAACCGAGCACTGCGATCGTAAGGGCGTGGTCCCACATGCACTCCTCGCTGCGGTGGCAGGCGCAGACTATGCGTCGGGCCAGCACCCACATCAGCATCGATTAGGATGGGACATCTGGCGTGGCGCCGCCGTGCAAACCGCTCACGCTCGACTTCATGCGGTTGCTCCTGTACAGGACCAATGTTGCCTCTATCACGGAGACCGAGGATAATGTCGGCTCACGACGTCGCCGCCACCATCGCCACAGGTGCTGGCACTGTGAGTGGTCATGACCTCCGTCGTGGTGCTGGATGCGCGCAAGACCGAGCTCATCGTGCGCAATATGCTGCAGGCGACATGAGGAACCGGTAGGTGATGGCGGCTGCACTTGTACAGCTTCGATACAGAACCTGAGAAAATGAAGTTTCATGACCGGTTAAGTATAGGTGCGAGATTATATGCCCCAGGAAGTATGGCAACAAATTTATCACTCCGGTCCATGGCACCTAACAATGCTTAACAAAATTTTACGATATACTACCTCTTTGGATGGCAGAAAAAGGCTTGAAGCCCCATATTTTATTTTGCTAACCAGATACTATCTATGATGGAGATGCTGTAATA
This sequence comes from Sporobolus alterniflorus, assembly GCA_008808055.3. NCBI lineage: Eukaryota > Viridiplantae > Streptophyta > Magnoliopsida > Poales > Poaceae > Sporobolus > Sporobolus alterniflorus. Next base: position 1,632 of record VSTD030004726.1, read on the forward strand.
TCACAAGAATAAATTGCACCAGGTCCCCCGCGTCTGGGTCACATACACATCACGTGTAATTTTTTCATTTTGACCATTTTAATTTTTTTTCATAAATAGACCCTTAAAGAAATTATTTCATATCTGGACCCAATGGTAGCTGGCGCCCTAGGTGTGCAGCAGTGCACCACCCTCGCTGGCGCCCTTAGGCGCGCACATGGAAACCGGCTGCTCCACAGGGGACAGGAGGGCGCCACCCTCGCTGGCGCCCTTGTATCACAGTAGGACGCTAGCGAGGTTGGCGCCCTACTTTGAATACCGATTCGGCCGCCCGGTCCCTTTCTTCTTCTTCCTCATTCTATTCTTCCCCCAATCGACTGAAGCTCTCTCTCCCCCCTCGCAAGTTGCCGCCGACAATCTATTCCTCCATCCCTCCTCCTTCCCAAAGCTCTCCATGAAGGTGTCCTCTAAGGTATGCTCTTCCACCCTCCCCCCCCCCCACTCCCCTTTATTTCGAAGTGCACAGTAGATTTAGTCTTGATTTGAAAATTTTCTCCTAGGGTTTAGGATAGTTTTATTTTTTAAGTTTTCATTAGTGATTCATAGATTAAGCAATGTGTATGATGTATTTTAGACAATGGAATTGTTTGTAGTTCTTGCTTAGAAAGTTAGATTAAATATGAGTTGAATTTAGGGATAATGAGGTGGGTTGAACATTTTAGAATGGCTTAACTTAATTGGTTGCTAGACTAAGAAATATATTTACAATCATTAAATTTGGGACTTCCATGAGGTTAATTTAGTTTCCATGTGAATGATGTATTTTAGACTCTTTGAGATACACTTAGTTTCATGCACGTTGCATTGATAGAATTTTTGAATTACGTGATTGTAGATGTCCACTTTTATTGTGGTTTATCACGGTGGAGTGATAATTACCAATGAGATTAGTAGTTATGAGTTTGTTAGAATGAAGAAGGAGATACTTTTGTTGAACGAATTTCTGACACTTGCAAATGTGGTTTATTTGGTATGTGAGCGGTTGGGTTGGATGGATGATGGTTGCGAAGTCCGGTTTGAAGGTTGAATTGATATCGGATCGAGCAATGGCCCCCAGATGAAGACAATGTCACCGGTTTGTGATGAGAAGGAGTGGACAGCTTATGTCGGTGTTGTGATGAAGTCAGAAATCCGTGGGATAGAGTTGGTTGCAAGAATGGTTGCCTGGAATGATGTTGGTGACGAAAGTTCTCGGTCGCCAACTTTGCCCAAAGCGGTTGATGAGCAGCACGTCGAATGTGGCATCGTGGTTACTCAACCGTCGCAAGAAACTTAGGCCGACACTGATCTAGAGGAGCCCTCATTCGTTGGTTGTAATGATACAGTGTTGAACAAGGAACCTGTATGTGAAAGTGTATGTGTTGGTGATGTTGTTGCCGATACGGGGTTCATTTCAGGTGTGGATCCTCAACCAATTTCTACTGGATTTTCCCTAGATGTTGATCCATCTTTCGTCAAGCTGGAGTTCATGCTGGAATATGAGGTGACGTTTAGGGATGAGTGTGCGAAGGACTCAGCCGATGATCGATCAATTCCTAAATTAAGTAAAAGGGACAAGACTCTGTTACAGCGAGCGTTGGCAGAACATGCCCCTGATATGCCAGATTGTTGGGACTTGAGTCAAGCACATCGGGTTGTAGCTGATGGTCTTCGGTTTGATGACAGTGTGCCTCTCATTAATCATGACAATGTCATTATATGAAAGGGTATTATATTTAGGACCATGGAGGTGATGAAGTTTTGATAGGAGGAGTATGCAGTTGTGACGTCCCACCCTTAAGAAAGGATGATCAGTCATAACCAGAATCATTATAAGGTGTCATTACCGAAGTAATGACACATAATATATTACATACAAGTATTTAACATACGAAATATTCTAAAAGTTAAACTTTATTACAATGTAAGTTTTGAATTCGATTACAGATTTGGAGCAAAAGATTGAGAATAAAAACAATTTATGGAAGTAGGAACACTCGATGATCAAGAACGACACCTTACCCCAGAGATGCCGACCTCAAGAACAGCTCACACCAAGAGGGAGAGAGAGAACACACCTACAAAACCACATTAAGGTAAAGCCTGAGCAACTAAACCTCAGCAAGACTACCCGTCAACATGGTCATAAATAGCTGACTCCTAACATGCAAGACTTCATAGGATAAGCTTTATACTATACCAAACTCGTGCTAAAAGTGAGTCCTTACTTTCAAGTTTTAGCTCCATTCAAATCATTTAGAAAAAAGGTGCAACCTACACTAGTCATACAAGAATTATAAATAATTAAATGTATTAAAGCAGCACAACATCCATTATAATTAAGCTAATTAAGTTTGTTAAGTTATCTATGTAATGACTGCCGCAAACAAGCTATACTCATATCTGAGAGTCACGATGATTCGAATCGATGTACACCCTGTAGGGGAAAACCCGACCAACACGCCACACGTATCTCACGCTCAGTTCGCGTACTGTCCCAGACCATACGTATCTCACGTGGTCAACGTATAGCAACATTTCGCGAAGTCATCAACAGAATTGTACAGATCCACTGAACCCGAGAAGAAGGGCTCCCGACACAATCCACAGCTCAATAACCGTCTGATCCACGGGTTCGTACCCAGCTTCTCTCCCACTACAACCAATGAGGCAGTGGAGAAAATATGAGCTTCTGTTGACAATCAGCTAGTAGGCTTGCCGAGCCCATATCACCGGCATGTGATCGGTACGTTTAATACTTGCTCACGGGGGCCAATCCATCGGTCCTTAACTGACACAGGTGGGGGCTACAACCTTGAAGGCGCCGGCTTTTCACATACCACTCTTTTACCTTCCCAACCGATGGTCTCCCCTTTCCATCTATGGGCCCCGCCCGATCTCTAATTTAACTAAATTTTATCAACTAAACCAGAGTTTGAGTTTAAAGGGACCTATGGCTGACACGTGGTCTTTCGACTACTCAGCCATCTACCGTGGCCTACAACTATGCCTAGCCATGGCTAACAACCTATCTCTAGCCATAGGATCATCAAGGATAGATCAAAAGGTCATCTTAATGCAACTAGGGCATCAATTAAACTCCTATAAGCTAATGCATATTCAAGAATCATAAACAAAATAAAAAGGTAAACAAAACTCAAGGAAGGTGATTAGATGCACTGGGGCTTGCCTTGATCCAATTCTAGATTAGTGAAGTCTTCGACTTGAGTTTCCTTCGTCGGCTCCTCGAATTCCGGCTCCACGTGATCTAGCACATATGCAAAAGATGGTCACAATTACATAGTGCAATGCATTAGGTGCAAAGAACATATGACGAGAAGCGAGAGGAGGAGAGGGCATGGAAGCATGAGAAAGCACAGCGTGCAAAGGAAGCATATGCTAAAGGTGGTGAGAGAGCGCTAATGAAAGTCAAGTGGCCACGTCTTACTCAAGACTGACATATGACAGTAATTTATTATTTAAGTGATGGCGGGACTTTGTAATGAACTTTGCCACTTTGTAATGAATTGTGTGTTGAATTATTGTGAATCTTGCCAATCTTGTTAAACTTTTTTCACAAATACTTCTGACTATGCAGGTTGTACCTCCTTTTCTGGAGGCAGAAACGGTAGAATGGTGCTTGCGACAGAACTCCCTTGAAAAAGTAAGGGTTTGTCTCCCAAGATCATATCGGAGGATTCTCGATGAAGCGAGAATACACAAACACAACACATAAGTATACAATACCATGATATTCTAGTTGTAAAGTAGTTATTACATATTAAGTGCCATGTATTAGAGTTTATAAAAGATGAAGCCCAAAAGATGCTTCATAAGATAGATCAGAATTTTGTGGAAGTGTTTATCTCTCACGGTAACTCCTACACGTAAATACACAATCATGAACATAAAGTAAATATTAAAGTGAAACCTGTAGAATAATTATGCATCGGTGCTTGCCTTTCTCAAAGGAAATATTAGCTTCTTCAAAGCTTTGCGAAGGTTATCCCCCAACAGCTCCTTGCTCTAACTCAGTGTTAGGTCCTATATGACATGATATGCAAGGGTATTAATGATAGGTGGCAAAGATGAGGGAATAGATTAACAATATGGCTCACTAGCTTTTATGTTGCTTAAAGAGGCAATTTTAACAATTTCCTTCATTAACTCATATAAATTAACCATACTAACTGACAAAAGACATAGGGGTGGTGAAGCATGCTAATCAACGCTTACAACATGGTCGTAAGGTGTTGACGTGGTCAACAGTGCCAAAACGGCACAACTCATGGCAATGTTCAAGTTAATTTAGTTAAGGCCTCAACTGAAACATAGAGCAAGGTAGCCACTAACCCTAACAAATTGCCATGAATAGGAGATACAATGGATTTGCCATGAAAGAGAAAGTCCTAATTTGAATTTAGAAACAAATTTTATAATTTTAGGAGTTATACAAAATTTTATATGAATTTCTATAGATTTAAACTAGCTCTAGCAAGATAAATTATTTAAAGGACCACCTAAAGAAATATAAAATTATTTTATATTTTTATACTCTAGAATAGATCAAGATCTACGCAAGGAAATTTATTTAAATTTTTTCTGACTTCGATTCAATTCTGTACAAAATTTGAAATTTGCAAGGTTTTGAAAGTATTCAGAAAAATTAGAAAAAAACACAGGCCAAGGGGCCGAATCTGGCAGCGACCCGCTAGTGCAGCTCTGAGCTCAGACCACGGGCACGGCGGCCTGCTGCACAAGCCAAAGGGCCTGCTGCGTGCGTGTGGCCCACGGTCGTGTCAGCCCGCGCTGCATGCGGCCCAAGTAATGCCGGCTTAAAGCTCTCGCGCTGCCGCACACAGTGGCGCTGCGCTGGTGGCACGACAGCATTGGCAGCGGATGGCGGCAAGCAGAAAGGCGGCAGTCGACGCGGCGGCAAGTGACGGTGCAAGGGAAAGCGGCGAGGTCCTCACCAGCGCTCGAGGCGGGGTAGACAACATGGATTGCTGGCACGCGTGACGGCAGCTCCGAGCTCCGACGATGATGGCTTGCTCATAGAGGAGCAGAGGGGGTGAGCGGCGGTGGTCGGTACCAGAGGGAACATGGTGAGGAACCGATGGTGACCTACTGGCTCGGTCGAACAAAGGAGGTGAAGGCGGCGCTTGGTGGCTGTGCGTGGCGCTGCGCCCTGTGGAGAGAGAAAAGGGTGAGTGCGGTGGCGGCCGGTGCAGAGGAGAACGGCGACATGGCAAGCTGCGGTCTACAACGAGGTGACGATGTCGGTGGTTACCGATGGAGATAGCGGCAGCGAACAGTGAAGTGAGCAGAGCGAGGCGCTCGATGGTGTTAATCCGTGAGTGGAGACCGACGCGGCGATGTGTGGCATCCAAGTGGGTGACACCACCTGACAAGCAGGCCCGATGCCAGCCTCAGCTCCACTGACAAGTGGGCCACGCTGAATTCATTTTCCAAATCAAATTTAAACACCGAAACTTGAATTCCCCACGGAAAATAGCTACGGAGTGAGAAAAATTCCTAGAAAATTTGTGGAGGAAGAAGATGTAATTTGAAACAACTTTTGTAATTGCAACTTCTTTTGATTCTCCACGGATTTTGAATTATTTGCAAGATTCCAAGTCAAATCTAGTCTCACTGGATTTGTGCTCATATTACCTTATTGCAGCACCCATTGCAAATCTACCAGGGATCCATTTTGGACAAGAAGTCCACCATGGTGATCTACAAGGTCTGCACTAACATACATGCACACTCAATATCTCAAAATTGAAGAAGATATTGAATTTCCAAAAATGCTATCTGTGAAGCAAAAGCCTAAAAACTGAAACAATAGAGAATTGGAGATTATTGCCACAAATTCACCATGACTCAAACCTGAACAAGTAGTGCTCCCAAGTGATCTACAAATCTTGGACTACAATTTGAGTGACATGCACAATTTAACTCCTAAGATTTGAGAAGATACAACACTTCAAAGATAGCTAACAGTTAAGCAAGCTCTGAGAAAATTGCCTGTCTCAAAACTAGTTCATAGAGCTCTATTTGGACCCTTGAAACAAATACTTCCTGATCTCAAGATTTTTTTTCAGGTTTTTACACTTGTATAACAAGTTATGAGGAACACTTTCTCTTTTGGGAGTGTGATCTAATTCGATTCCAATTAATTCTAAAAAATTACTGACTTAGCTTAATGGTCCACACTATACAGAACTTGAAAACTTCGAATTTAAATGCAGATTTTGAATTCCAACAAACTCTTAGGCTCTCTTAAACACGTGATCAACATAATCATGTGGATTAGATACACAGGGTGTTGCAGTGCTTTACAGGATCTGCATGATAGGGCGCCAATAGCCCTGGCGCCCTGCACTGATAATAGGACGCCAGGGATAATGGTGCCCTGTGCTCCACAAAACTGTTTGTGCCAAAATGTATTGTTACATGTACTATTTGAAACACATTGTTACATGTATTATTCGAAACGTATTGTGACAGTTGTTGGGAGGTTTGAATGTGACAAGCTATTTTTCTGAACCTTAATATATTGCTATGTTCGAAAATTTGTAGTTGTTTAATGATGAAGAATTTAAACTTGACATAATGAGAAGTATCGTTAGTTGTACTCTTTCAAACATACTTTCTTATTTCGACATGGGTAGATTCATTAAGTTGTACAAGTACAGTACTCGGAAGTTCTGAATGTGTTAGTTGTTTCTGTCAACCTTAATAGATTGCTACATTAGAAAATTTGTAGTTTCTTACCGGCTGAGAATTTAAACTTGGCACAATGACAAGTATCATTCCTTGTACTCATTTGAACATACTTTCTTGTTTTGACATGGGCAGATACATTAAGTTGTACAAGTTAGAGTTGTTGGAAGTTTTGAATGCGGTAAGCTATTTCTGTCAACCTTAATAGATTGATACATTCGAAAATTTGTAGTTGCTTACCTGTTGAGAATTTAAACTTGGCATAATGACAAGTATCGTTACTTGTACTCTTTTGGACATACTTTCTTGTTTTGACATGGGCAGATTCATTAAGTTGTACTAGTTACAATACTCAGAAGTTTTGAACATGTTAAGCTATTTCTGTCAACCTTAATAGATTGCTACGCTCAAAAATGTGTAGTTGCTTATCGGTTGAGAATTTAAACTTGGTGTAATGACAAGTATTGTTACTTGTGCTCATTCAAATATACTTTTTTGTTTTGACATGGGCAGATTCATTAAGTTGTACTCGGAAGTTCTGAATGTGTTAAGCTTTATTTCTCTACCTTAATAGATTGATAAAAGTTTGCATAATGACAATGACTGTTACTTGTACTATTTGAAATGTTGAATTGGCATGAATAATGGATCACCTAATTAATAACCTAATAGTGTCTGATCTACAACTAACATGCCTTAGGGAAAAGGAAGAATAGATTTAAAATAGAGAATATATACGACTACTGTAACTACTCAGACCCACTTCTGCTGCCCCTAGCAGTCCCGCTCACTCTTGCTGCGCGAACCTCAGCCTCACGACGATCACATCATCGTTCATGTCTACGTAGATGTGCTTCATGAATGTCAAGTGCTCGTGCACGCTGATTGAGGTTATACTCTGCCTTTCCAGAGTACGCCAAATCAAATCTTCGCCCCTGCGCCTCCGACATGCATTTTGATCATCTTCATAGTTACGATGCATGTCCTCATACTGCTCATCGTCCTCTGGGGTAGGAGTTGTGCTCAACTTAAACTCATCGATCTATTCAAAGAAGCCGCACCAAGAAAGCTGAAATTAGACCGTCTATGTTAGTAGTAGTATTGTAAGTGCAATCATCAATGTATGAAATTGAGATAGAGAAGCCTACAGTACCACTTAGATCAGTGTCAGGACACACCCAATATCTCCTTCCATATGTGCTCAGCACCAAAGAGATGGTAAGCTTTACTCATTGACCACAAAGGCATAATGGACGCTCGCTCCATGCAGGGATCAGGTAACGAGGCATGTTTAAGAGGGTAGTGCTTGAGGGAAGCGATAGTGTGTGAGTGAAGTGTGAAGATGCATAGCAGGAGAACATGTCTTTATATAGGCTCATAGCAACGGGTGGGTGGTTGAAGCAAGATTCGATTTATTAAATGCATATGTATGCACTGCAAAGTCTGAATTGTTACAAAGACGATATGATTTGATGACACATTGGGGCACTGTAAAGTCTGCATCACTACAGATCATCTCTATCATTTTGGAGGTACTGACAAAGATATGTCTGATTGACTGACATTTTGTGATAATGACCTAATAACAATTACGTGGCATGTGAAATGAAGAACTTAATTACGAATCTAACAGTGCCCGCACTAAACCTGACATGCCTTCAGGAAAGCAAACAACACATAACAATGACATGAAGCATTATGCAGCATGTACAATGTGGCAGTTAATTACTAACCTAGCAGTGTCCAAACTAAAC
>VSTD030004727.1:0-10132 GCA_008808055.3 Sporobolus alterniflorus
GGGTACACTAGAACACCTGGACAGACAGAAAATGCTAGAGAGGGTAACGAGAATGTACAAGTAGTTGTTCAAATAGGGAGAGGATTGCTCTAGGGAGTTTTGATGTTTGGTTCAAATTTGTCCTTAATCTTAAAGAATGGAGCACAATCTTGTTATCCAAAAAGGCCATGAATTTATATAGTACTCCTCCATTTCCTAAATATTGTCTTTGGTTAGTGCATTGCACTAACCAAAGACAATATTTAGGAATGGAATGCACTAACCAAAGACAATATTTAGGAATGGGCAGTATTGTTCTTTAGTTCATATATGGATCACCTCATTTTATTTCATCATGATCCATTGTACTATTTGAGATGATGTCACCAATTATGGTACTACACGTGACTAGCATTCCAGTAACTTGAGAAGGTTAGGAGAAAATTTTGGTGCTTTTCCAAATATTCACAATCAGTTTTGTTTTGGTTAAAAGTAACAAAGCAGTAAACTGCCTTCAATTCTTTCACATTTCTGTCATAGTTTTGTTTCTTGTTATTGTGATTGTAGCCTCTGTAGTTTCAGTCGGACTTTTGTCATACCCTGATTCTAAGAAACAGAACCGAAGTCTTTATACGTGTGCTCAGGACTATGTCAGGTCGTACCCATATAAGCTTATCGTTGTATTATTTTCATGGGTGATCGTTGTATGAACCGGTCTTTAGATTTAGGTATGATGACTACCACAAGCTTTTGGAGTCCATTGGACACAACTCTAAACCGTCGGAATCCACCGAACGTAGGTCCAATCCATCAATCCAAATCCTTATTCTCCACACTAACAGGGAACAACATCTACTGACAGGGTGACAACATAGCATAAAGGTAAAGTACAACTACCTAAACTTAGACCAAATCATACGGGGCTAACCAGTTCTACTATCCAACATATCCTGACCATTCTACTCTATGGAATTCGTAAGGAATGACAATCAATTCTAGTAGGTCTGGCAAAGGTGTGTACAATACTTGTTCCTATCATGCAGTTCTACTTCTACAGAATAGGTAGAAAATTATTTAGGCGCAAAATGGTCAAAGGGTAGTTGCCTTACTCTCCTCCGTGAAGAAAAATTGAGACTCTTCAAAAGCTCGGTCCTGAAAGTCCTCGAAGAATGACCCCGACATGGGATTACCTAACTCGAAGCACACACAAGCAATAAATTAATAAAATATAGTAAACATGTGTTAAATAAATACATATAATTAAAGAGTAAGTGATTATGAGAATCTTGAAGCTAATAAAAAATGACTTCGGTGCTTCGGCTGGCCCAATGTCGATACATTCAAGCACAAATTCTAGCTCCAGCGACTGTGCAAAACGATTCAGAAGCGAGCAGACCATGGGCGGGAATGCTACGAGTTTATTATCAAAGAAGCGAGGAAGATTGAATACCAGAAGGTACAATACATAGCAGTAGCACTATTCAAGCCACCCAGCAAACCGCAGTTCCCAGGTACTAGCTGACCTTGCCGCTTGTGAGTTCTACACTTGAAAGATGACATGATGCGCTCATGGCGCAATTGGTTTTGGTTAGGTAATTTATTGTCCATTTGCAGTCTATGGATTAAGAATAGTTGTATTAAATGTACTAATTAATGGGAAGGCACACTACTAAACTTCAATGGTTGCATTATCCCTTTTCCTTCAGTCAGTCACACAATCTATGTTACAGAAAAAAAAAGACATTTCATCAGGTTTCTGACAGTAGCAGACATATCTGTTAGAAACCAAAATTATTTGCAAACATGCAATCTACTCTGGACGCAACTCCACAATGACTTGATAACCGCCCCTGAGTGTTCTCCACGCATCAGTTTCATTCACCAACTGCTAAACTCTTGACATGTGTTTATTGTTGCAGGTGCAGCTGTTAAAAATGCAAAGGAGCACTTGACCAAGTGTTGAACCTCCAAGGGATCCACATGCAGAACCCTTTGGCATTTTAGGGATTGTGCTAACTCCAGATTTGAGGCTCAAAATACAATCACCATCTTCTATGCATGATGGACTTGTGGAAGCAGAAAAATCAAGTACATTAGAGTAAGCGTGGAGCTGAAGTGAGCTGCAACTGAAGAAGAACAAGTGTCGATTGATAGTGCCACAAAGATATCTAAGGACACAAAGAAGATGATTGTAGTGGACACCAGTGGGAGTGGACATGAATTGACTTAAAATGTGAACGACATAAGAAATGTAAGGACAAGTAATGCCAAGATAGACAAGACTACCGACGAGATAATAATAGCGAGTGGGATCCTCAAGAGGAACACCATTTGTGGCACGAACATAAGTGTGAAGCTCCATAGGAGTGTCCACAGAGAGGTGATCTGTGAGACCAACACAATCAACAAGGGCATAAATGTACCTTCTCTAGGAGAGGTAGTAGTTGTCAAGTGTGGATGTGACCTCTATCTCAAAAAAGTAGCTAAGAGGATCCAAGTCAGACATGTAAAACTACTCACTAAGATGAGCCCTAACAACAGCAATATAGTCAGAACCATTCCCATGATGTGCATATCATCCACATAGAGAAGAATAAGGGTACGGCCACTGGAGAAGTGTGAACGAAAAGAGCAGGATCATGTTGATTAGGAACAAATCTAGCAACAGTGACAACCAAGGTGAAGCACTCAAACCAAGCATGAGGGGTCTGCTTGAGGCCATAGAGAGAATGATGAAGATGACACACATGGCCCTTAAGAACAAAGTATAGGAGGTGGGTGCATATAGAACTCCTCATGCAACTCACCGTGAAGAAAATTACTCTTCATATCAAGTTGAGAGATAGCCCACCGACAAGCAGAGGCCACCACAATAAGAGTATGAATGGTAGTCCTATGAGCAACCAGAGCAAAAGTCTCCTCATAGTCACGATAGTACTATTGCTGGAAACTACGGGCAACAAGACACACTTTATAGCGCTCAATGGAGCCATCAGAACGGGTCTTGATCTTATAGACCTACTTGTGCATGATTGAAATAGTAGAAGGAGGTCGAGGAACAAGATCCCAAGTGATGGTACGTTCAAGAGCAGCAATCTCCTCAGCCATAGAAAATTTTCACTCAGGATAAGAAACAACATCGCGATAGATGGTAGGCTCAGAAAAACAGATGACAAAGCACGAAGGCTCATCAGACAGAGAGGTGAGAGGTGGTGAAGGATGTGGATGATGTGTATAGTGATAGAGAATGGGAGGGTGTGAAGATGGTGGTGAAAAAATAGGTGGTGAAGCAGGTGGCGGAGGAGGTGGTAGAGAAATGGGTGGTGGTAATGGATAAAGAGGAGGAGAAAGTTGTGTCACTGGTAGTGGTAGTAGTGGAGGCACAGTGGGAAGAGAGTCACATGAAGGCAAAACCAAGTCAAGAAAGTCAATAGACTCATGAGAGGAAAGAGCATTGGAGAAGAAAGGATGAGACTCGTTAAAGGTAACATAACAGGAATCTCAAATGCGACAAGCAACTGGATCCCAACAACGACATCCCTTATGCTTAGAGTCATAACCAAGGAAGACACACTAGACCGACTGTGCCGTTATCTTTGTCCTCTCATGAGGCTGGAGAAGAACAAAGACAACACAACTAAAGGAACAAAGGTGGCTATACTGCGACAGCCGACCAGTTAAACACTCAAGTGGAGTGACACCATGAAGAGTTGTGGAGGGTTGAATGTTCACAAGATAAACAACAGTAGAGACAACTTCAGCCTAGAACTGAGGAGGAATAGAGGAGGCACGTAACAATGCACAAGCAATATCAAGAAGGTGATGATGCTTATGCTCAGCAATACCGTTCAGGGCATGAGCACCAATGCGCGAATACCAAGGAAGAGTATCATGTTTGAAAAGAAACTGATGAAGAGAACGAGGTAAATATTTTCTGACAAAGTCAGCACGAAAGACATGAATGGAAGAGTTAAACTGAGTGTGAACCATCACAACAAAGGCTTGATAGGCACTAAGCACCTGAGCTCGAGACTCCAATAAATAGATCAATGTGAAACGAGATAAATCATCAATGAATATCACATAATGACGATGCCCCCTTTCGAAACAAAGGGAGAAGGACCCCATACATCAGAGTGAATGAGATCAAAATGTCTAGTGGACACTATTTGACTAGTAGGATATTAGAGTTGTATCTGCTTGCCAAGTCTACAACCAATACAAGGGAGGGAGGTATCACCAGAAACCTTCCCAAGAACACCACTAGTGACTTGTGATAACAGATGGGACCCACACATGTGGCCTAGATGATGATGCCATAGAGCAAAGTTGGTGGAGGCAGAGGTGGCACAAGGAGTGCCATTAATAGTATGAGTTGAGCAGGGCGAAGTGGAGACTAAAGGAAGATGGAGCCACTCGAGCTCCTAGAGATGAGGTGGAACATGAAGATGGTGACAAGAACCAACCAGGGCCCCGGTGCGATGATTCTGGATAAAACAAGCATTAGAATTAAGAATGACACAACAACAACCATGATCAATAATCTAGCCGATAGAAAAGAGCTGCAAATGAAGCTGGGGTACATGAGAGATAGAGGATACATGAAACTGGGGAGTGCGAAGAGTGTCATGACTAACAATAGGAAGAAGAGTACCATCAACAATCTTAACTGACACAAAAGAAGGAAGCAAGCTCAAAGAATCAAGATGAGTATGTCATGTGAAAAGAAGCTCCTTAATCAAGGATCCAAGGTGACTAAGTACCTGACAGTAGGAGCTAAGAAGACTGAGTGGTAGCAGAAGATATCATGGATGGATCAAAAAGAGCAATACAATGCTCCAGACGATCCATCTGTCTGGTAAGCTCAAGGATCCACTCCGAGAGGTGACGGAGAAGAAGAGCCACAAGCACCATTTGAGGTACTCGATGGGGTAGGGCGGGAACATCCAGAGGTCATAGGTGGTCAGGTGGGGGAGAGAGAGGGTAGAGGAGACAAAAGCAGTGGTGCACACAAGTTGGAGGCAGTGTGTGTCGAGGAGCCAGAATGGATGCATTGAGCAGATCTGAATGAAGGTGGCACTCCGACGAGCGGTGCGTGGCTGGACAGCCACGGGGTGGGACCGGATGATGTGTGGAGGAGGGGTCACAGAATGCCAGAGACAACACAAGGAAAGAACAGGATGACGCAGTGGGAACGGGCAGCGTGTGAAGTGGAACACCGACGAGTGACGCATAGAGGAACTACGAGGCAGTGACTGGGTGGTGCTGGCTGGGAGCAGCCATGGTGAAAGAGTTTGTGCAGCTATCAAGGAGGGGTCCAGATGACGCGTGATGAGCACTTGTGAGGGCAAGTTGACACGTGCGGAAGAGCGGCTGCGGCGGTGCGGCAGTGGACGACAGCGATGAGTGTGGGTCGGAGCGATGTTGGAGACAAAAAGGCTAAGAAGGCGGAGAAGGATGATGAGCGAGAGTCACCGCACCGACCAGAAGAGATCTCCCAGCTGAGATCCATCTGGTCACATCGATAAGAAGATGAGGGTGTTTGCTAGCCTCATCTAGTCACCTGATTCTAGCGAGCTCCCATTCCCCACTATTATTCTCAAGTCGCATGAGATTCCTTTCTCGAGCTTCGTCCTAGCTACCAGACACCATAGGGCTTTCGTCCCATTTGATGCATGCCATTCGCCATTTTTAGTAGAGCAAGAATGCAGATGATGCTTAAAGATCCATGATGTCTTTTGATTGTACTATAAGCATTTCAAAATCAATGGATAATTATGGGGTTTTAAGCAAATTGTGGGTTTGATTGAGCTGTATGTGTGCGTGCTACTTTTATTTAAGGCGATGGGTGCTAGTTTTTGTTGACGACATCACCGGCCACTGTCACGAGCACGAGAAACAGAGCAGGCAATCGAGCAGCGCGGTGAGACCCTGGCAAGGCAATTCCTGATCACCGTCGTCGTCATAGAAACGTAAGAAAGAAAGGAAGGGATGGGAATGGCCCTGCAACGGCCTGCTGCTGTCGCGAATCAAGGATGGTTGTGTCTTGAGCTCCTCTGCGGTGTCGCCAGAGCTTCGGACGATCGGATCCAACTCAATGCTTAATGGCTCAGACACTGGACAGGCTTACCATGCCTTCCCGTGAGGTGTTCGATGGATTGCCTCGATGTGCCTGCATCACCAGAAGGCACCATACCTCACGTTGTTGTCCTCGTGCTGCAAGCCGAAGCCCAGTGCCCATGTCAGGACCACCGCAGGGCGGCGCTGGTGACAGACACAACTGAAGAGTGAAGCAGAGAAAGAGAGAAGGCGGGAACCGGTGAATCAAAGGCCTAGAAGGATGCATACCATTTTAAGCCAATCCACGGCCAGGATGAAGCCATGTTAATTACTTATCATGTTGTAATAATTGAACTATGTAGTTACCGTGCTGTAAAAGCGAACCAGTAGCCTTAAAGACTCAAAAGGATCAACCTGGGGAAAGTGGGGAAAGACAAGCTATTTGTAGGGTTCCTAGCTGCCAGAGTACTCTAACTACTTTCCTCCATATCAATGCATTAATTCCCTAGGAAACCAAGATTTCTGTGTTGATTTCCATGTGAGATCGGGTGTCCGCACCACTGAGTCCTTATCGGTGTGCCACGATCCTGACAAGTGGTAATCAGAACTCACGTTCCTTTGTGAGATTTGGCAAAAAAAAGTTTCTGGCATCGGTTGCTGGGCATTCTTCGTCCCAGTGTAAAATCCCAAGTTCTGGTGGCGATTGAGGCAGTGGGGTTGGAACTTCTCATTAGATCCACGGTACGTTGGCAGATCTCCTCGGCCTTGGTACTTGTCCTGCTTGGATATGTGCATCCGAGACATGGCGGCCACCAAATCCAAGGTGGACACCATGAATCACCCATCTCTAACAGACACCATTGAGGTAGTACGTAGCTTGCAACAGAGTGCCCTGCTCACTGAAGCTCGTCTGAAGAATCTTGAAGAAGCAAGCAAGACCATAGGAGATGCTCAGCATAAGATGGATGAAAAGTTTGATTCTATTCACAGGATGATCACTCAGTGAAATTCTAGGAGTGAATTCGATAGTGCCCAAAAGTCCCCACCCATCTTCAGCACCTCACCACCACCTCCTGATACTACTACAACCCTCACCATGGAAGAACTAGCCTTTCTAAAGAAGCAAGAAGTCATAGGGAAATTTTCCCTACATCATGAGACTTTCCCCCACCCTACCAACCATTCACACAACCATCATCGTCCACCCAACCCACTTTCACATTTCCTAAACCCCACCACACAACTGAACCTGGTATTGTTTACATTGAACAATACAACACAACCTATCAGCCACCTCCTAATCAAACCCCACAACACCCAGACACCCCTCCACACTAGCATCACCCATTCCCTAACCACCACAAAAGCCAAACCACCAGAGAAACACAATCCCAATTTGGGTTAGCCATAGCCAGGCCTAAACTAGATTTTCCATCATTTACTGGAAAAGAACCAATGAATTGGCTGAGATTGTGTGAAAAGTACTTCTCCTTGGCAAATGTTCCTATGGAGCTTTGGGTGTCACTGGCTACATTGCATTGTCATGGAGTAGCACAAACATGGTAGAGATCTCTGAGGACTCCAGCTAATTATGTCCATTGGAATCAGTTCAGTAACATGGTTTTCAGTAGATTTTCTACATACAGTTCACACAGCTCCTTGGAACAATTCCATCACCTCAAGCAGTCCTCCTCAGTGGCTGATTATATACAAAAGGTTGAAGAGATGATGGCTCTCATGCAAATGGAGTATCCAAACCTCACTGAAACATACTTCATCAGTAGCTTTATAACAGGCCTCAAGGAAGGTATAAAGCATTACCTTCTCCCTCATAACTCTCACACCTTATCTGACACTTATTGGAAAGCAAAAGAGTTAGAGAAGGGCATTTTGTTCAAAAAATACATGTTAACCACACACACATCAACTCCTAAACCTTCCACTCCATTCCTTCAACCTAAACCCTTACCAAATCAATAGCCCAACGAACATCCTAACCCACCAGCCCCTACCAAACATATACCAATTAAACCTAGAGAACCTGAAAGTGTTGGGGTTGCCATGTGCCATGGACCCCCGAACACAAATTTGTGTGTAAGTTTTGAAGGGTTGTCAATGTAATGTCTATTAGTCCTAAGAATTGGCTAGCAATGGAGCAAGAGATGGAACAGGAAAATCATGTTCTTCTACAAACAAAGATTACTGATCAAACTACACCAAAGCAACCACAATTACTTCTGATATCCTCACATGCTGCAAATGGAATTGTATCTGTTGCAACATTCAGTCTGATAATTTCTATTGGGGGCACAAGGGGCATTGCTTAAGTGGACAGTGGAAGCACTGACACATTTATGGATTACACATTTGCCAGCAAGACAAATTGTAAGATATCATCCACCACTAGCAAAGTTGTCAAGGTAGCTGGAGGGGGCCAACTGAATACTAGTGCCATGATCACTTCAGCACCATACTCTATTCAACATGAGGAATTTTGTGGAGATTTCAAGTTGTTACAGTTCAAAGGCCATGACATCATCTTAGGATGTGATTGGATCAAATTGCATAGCCCTATTGGGTTGGATTTGAGAACTGATTCTAGACAGCTATTTATACATAAAAATGGCACTTGTCTTGATACAAAAAGGGCAGTCAATTGCATTCTTTAGTCAGGCATTGGGTCCTAAAGCCACTGCTCAGTCCACCTATGATAAAGAAGCAATGACTATTTTGCAAGCTTTGAAAAGGTGTCACCACTACTTCCTAGGAGGCCAATTAATCATAAAAATAGATCATCAAAGCTTAAAATTCATGATGACACTGAGATTGTTAAAGGGCGTACAACACAAGCTCTTGATGAAGCTCCTTAAGTTCAATTACCAAATTGAGTACAAAAAAGGCAATGAGAACAAAGTGGCAGATGCATTATCAAGGAAAGGCCTTGTATACCTGAAGTTGCAGCCCTTCAGACACTCTACATTTGGAATTCATCAAAGCCTCAAATTGTTAACCAAGTTCTATGACCCCTTCATGATAACTGAGAAGATAGATCAAGTTGACTACAGACTACAATTGCCACCTTCAGCTGACACACATCCAGTTTTCCATGTGAGTTAGCTAAAGAAGCATCTCGGGCCCAAAGCAGTCCCTCAACAAAACCTGCCTCTAGTTACTCATGATGGTTACATCAAAGTGGAACCTATATTTGTGCTAGACACAAGAGCTTTGCCTCGAAATGATGACATCATAACACAATGGCTTGTACAATGGGAGAATCTGGGAGCAGAGCAGGCTACCTGGGAAGATAAGGTCTTCATTAAATCTACATTCCCTTCATTCTACTACAAAACATTGCAGGAATGGTGGCCTGATCAAGCTTCTCGAGGACAAGAAGCTTCCCAAGGGGGAGGGAGTTGTCAGGACCACAGCAGGGCAACACTGGTGACAGACACAACTGAAGAGTGAAGCAGAGCAAGAGAGAAGGCGAAAATCGGTGAATCAACAGCCCAAAAGGATGAAGCCTTGTTAATTACTTACCATGCTCTAATAATTGAACTATGTAGTTACCGTGTTGTAAAAGCAAACCAGTATTAGCCTTAAAGTCTTAGAGGGATCGACCTGGGGAAAGCGGGGAAAGACAAGCTATCTATATGGTTCCTAGCTGCTAGAGTACTCTAACTACTTCCTTCATATAAATGCATTAATTTCTTGGATGAGCAAGATTTCTGTGTTGATTTCCGTGTGAGATCAGGTGTCCGTGCCACTGAGTCCTTATCTGTCCTGACAGTCCATGAACTAGGTGGCGTTTGGTTCAAAAGTTAGGTGGAAGCGAGCAGCTCTATTCCATTTTGCGCATGTTTAGTTTGGAACTAGGTGGAATACAGTGACTCCAAAATAGAAATATTCCTACTACTCCCTCTATCCCTAAATATTTACTTTTATATCAACTTTAATCATTCGTCTTATTAAAAAAATTAAAGTTATAAAAATCATAAATTTAAAGATAGAGAGAATAGATCCAAAACTTCAAAAATATCCACCGAACCAAACGGCTCACCTCCCATCCGTGCCATTACGATTCCTTCTCGAGCGC
>VSTD030004728.1:0-10132 GCA_008808055.3 Sporobolus alterniflorus
AAAGATAGTGGTGGGGCGAACCACCACTACAAAACGTGCAAGAAAATCACGAGCAAAGAAACCAGCAAGCAAATCTTCCTTTATTTAACGATGACTACTCGAATGACTTGCAAAAGAAAAAAGAAGGATAACTACCGGTTTACCTCCCGACGAGGGCTTCACGTGTATAGTATGCGAGCAAGACTGTCTCCAAACCTTTGAAGATTAGTTCGCTAGTGTGACTAGAGATCTTGTCACAACTGGGGCGACATTCTTGATGTGTCCAGAAAATTATGTAGAAAAATTCTTGGCTGCGCTGGGCTTCTTATCAGGTGTCATACCATTCCTCTCTGGTCTAATCGTGACCATGACTTGGTTGCACTTTATGGTACCCTTGGATTTGAATGTGAATGCCTCCTCTTTCCTGCTGATGTTGAGCTTTATGATCCTAGCTGCAACATCGATCGTGGCTCCGATGGTACTTAAGATGGATGTCTGTCGTCAGATACTGCTCATTCTTGGGAGGCCATTCTTTAATACCACGAAGTCCACAGGCATGAAAGAATTCCTGATTCTCACCAGGATATTTCTACGGTTCCCGCTGGAAGCCAGATCAATTGATCCACTAGCTGCAGATGCAGGGTAGTAGGGACAAAGGAATCATGATTCAACTGATAGTAGATTACCTTTGGACGCTTACGATTGCTCAGTGATCACAGAGCGTGATCAAACTTCTGGGTGCTAATCAGACAAGAGATGGTTGGAACATCTAGGTCACCCAACTTATCAGGAAGATCATCAAGGATAGCAACACTACATGGTAGTAGGTGTGTATCGCTGATGTCTTTGGGTGAAGCCTTCCCAAGGTTTTCTTCTTCCTTTTTAGACCTTGGTTCTGCCTTAACCTCGGCCTCAGCTTTCTCTTCCTCTTCAACTAGATCAGTTGGACTCAACTTCTTAGATTTCGCTTTGGGTTCAGCCAAGCTGATCCCGAACATTATCCTTGAGAGAAGGTTCACTTATGTTGAAGTTCTGCCATGTACCATCTTGTTGGGGGTTGTCGAATGGGAAACTGGGGTTGCCACCCAGCAGTGAATCCTTGATTAGGATGAAAACCATTGTTGGAGTTCACGTTCTGACAAGTTATGGAGCAATTGCTAGCCATATGACCTGTCTTACCTCACGATCCATCTCATTGTACATCTAAGGTGAGGATTATTGTGAAGAAGCATCCTTCTGGTCAAATGACCACTCTTGTCCCAATCAAACAAGAGATGGTACGCAAGCGGCAGGAGATCCAAAAGTGCCCTTTCACATGACTTCCCCTCATGATCTGGACTTAGCTTGTGGGCTTGAGTCTGAACTGTTCACCATCTTGGTATTGGCTAGAAAACCATTTTCTCAATCAAGTGATCTTCATGCCTCAACATCAATATGTCCACAGACTGCTCGACTTAGCCCAAAATATTTCTAGATGATAAACCAGTTTTCCATCTCGAGATACTTTAGAATATAATTTTAAAGGTTTTCCCATAACTCGATGACGGGTCCGGTCCGTTAGTGATCTTCTGAGATCATGCCCTAGGGTGCCGGTGATCTGATAGATTTTCAATTAGAAGCTTGAGTTCGTGCCCAAGTGTATTGGCTCTTCAAAGGTTGACCAGTAATCTAATGGTGTGGTAGATTGCTAGATAATCAAATCCAGTCTAGCACATCTCTGTTAAGACCACAAACAGAACAGAGCAATAGATAATCGTACAAAGACCAATAGTATTTACTAGTTGTATGCTGTTTAGCCTACAGATAGATAGAATTAACTAGCTTCCCTGGTAACGGCACCAGAAAGCTTGTTGGCGTTTCTTAGACACAGAATAATCTGTAAGTGTATAGATGTCAATTGTAGCCTTTACCTAGGAGTATTCTAGGGTATCGAATCCACAGGGAAACAGTAACTCTATCATTACTAGACTTAGTGGGGGTCTACATTATGGGAAGTTAAAAGACACCGACATGGAGGCACCACAACT
The DNA here is from genome assembly GCA_008808055.3 of Sporobolus alterniflorus. Lineage (NCBI taxonomy): Eukaryota > Viridiplantae > Streptophyta > Magnoliopsida > Poales > Poaceae > Sporobolus > Sporobolus alterniflorus. The sequence goes on from VSTD030004728.1 coordinate 2,007, forward strand.
CTAAAGAATGAACTGGGGGTTCACCTAATCTAGGTAAGAGTGAAACAACTAATATATAAATGTGCGAAATGCATATACGTACCTTAGACTTCGGTACTGTCTTGAAGGATAGACTCAGGCCGCCTGATTGACCAATAGCACAACAAGGAATCCACACAATGGGCCACATTGAAGTTTGGTAGGGAGGGAGCCACCGTACCGGTTCAGCTATGTGTTGGATTATGAAGCCCTAACAGGACTGTCACTCCTGCAGGTAGCACAATAGTCTGTATGGCCGACAGCGCTACATGCATAGACAATGCCGTTGACACCTCATCGATGGCTATGTCTAGGACCTACCACCTTCATAAGTCATAGGGAAGGCCTCCGAGGGGTCTGTACACTCGCCACACTGGGTCCCACTGCAGTTATGATCCCCCTAGACATGGGATCGTATATACAGCAAGACAATATCTGATTCTACCATACGATATGTAAATGCACAAATAACATAAGAGAAGTGATTGGATAACTTACTATGATTGACAAATCATCCACTCTGAGGTAATGTCGTGGAAAACCCGACAAGCCAGAATCTTGATACACTTAAGGGACTCGAGCAGAGACTCCCGCACTCGAGCAAACTAGAGCCAAGAAATCCTATCGGACACCGAAGGATTCCGGCAGATCTTTTGCGCTTGACCCACGAGGAGGGCTCCCGATAGTCCTTTCCCTTCTAGTGTAGACACATGTCGAAGAAGTTTCGGTCCAAACCGACTCAAACGCTGGCTGCCCGGCCACCCCCTGGGCTCACTGGTCAGTGGCCTTTGCAAATTGTCTCCTCGTGTCACGTACATCCCCGGGGTGACACTTATTTTGTTGGAATTTCAAATTTCCTTGTGATTTCTTGAAATGCTCCAACTTAACACCTATGTTTCCGAAATCAAATAAACACTAATACCGTGGAACTAGGTTAGTAGACAAGTTGTATACATGGTTATTTCATACATTTACTTCACATGTTGGAGCATGAAATCGATATTTTATGAGCTCCAACATCGACGTTTCGTGCCCCGGACACACCGGAGTGCACTACATGACCCGCGGATCCCACTGGATGCAAAAACGTATGTTCGACGTAACGTGCCCTGGCACACTTTTTGTCAAATCCACACAAGGCCAACATAAGCACAAAAAATAGTGTGTCGACGTTTTGCGCCCCGGACGCACCAAAATGCACTACGTCAACTATAGATCCCACCGGATGCAAAAACACAAGTTCGATGTAACATGTGTCACTGCGCTTTTTTGTCGAATCTGTATCGGTCCGACCCAGACATGAAACAGAGAGCATCGATGTTTCAGCCTCGGACGCACTAGAATATACACCGTGACCCGCATATCCCACTTGATGCAAAAAAAAACATGTTCGGCGTAACATTTCCCGGTGCCCTTTTTGCCATATCTGTACCGGTCCCACCAGAGTATGAAAAATATTGTGTTGACGTTTCACGCCCGGGATGCACTGGAATGCACTACGTGACCCGCATGTCCCACCGGATGCAAAAACACAAATTCGGCGTAACTTGTCCCGGTGCGCTTTTTGTCAAATCCATAACAGTCCCACGCGAGCATCAAAAATAGTGTGTCAATGTTTCATGCCCCGGACACTGGAATGCACTATGTGACCCGTAGATCCCACAAGATGCTAAAACACAAGTTCAGCGTAATCTGTCTTGATATCCTTTCTATGGAAACTGCACCGGGCTCACCCGAGCATAAAAACGGTGTGACAACATTTCTCACCCCGGATGCATCGGAGTGCACAGCGTGACCCGCAGATCCCACCGAATGCGAAAACACAAGTTTGGCGTAACCTCTCCTAGCGCACTTTTTCTCATATCTTTATCGGTCCCACCAGAGTATGAAAATAATGTGTCAACGTTTCGCGCCCCGAACGCACTGGAATGCACTATGTGACTCGGAGATCCCATAGGATGCAAAAACACATGTTTGACGTAACATTTTCTGCTGCACATTTTTGTCATATCCGTACTGATCCCACCTGAGTATGAAAAATAGTGTGTCGATGTTTCGTGCCCGGACGCACCGGATTGCAGAACATGACATGCGGATCCCACCGAATGCAAAAAAACAAGTTCGGCATAACGTGCCCTAGCGCACTATTTGTCATAATCGTACCGATCCCACCTGAGTATGAAAATAGTGCATCGACATTTCACAACCTGGATGCACCGAACGTGCTACGTGACCCATAGATCCCACCGGATGCAAAAACACAAGTTTGGTGTAACATGTCTCGGCGCGCTTTTTATCAAATCCATACCGGTCCCACCAGAGCATGAAAAATAGTGTGTCGATGTTTCACACCACGGGTGCGCCGGAATGCACACTGTGACCCACAGATCCCACCGGATATAAAAATACAAGTTCAGTGTAACATGTCCCGGCACACCTTTTGTCATATCCATACCAGTCCCACCAGAGTATGAAAAATAGTGTGCTGATGTTTTGTGCCCAGGACGCACAGGAATGTACTATGTGACCCGCAGATCCCACTGGATGCAAAAACACATGTTCGGTGTAACGTGTCTCGGTGTGCTCTTTATGAAAACTGCACTGGGCCCAGCCGAGCATGAAAAATGGTGCATCGATGTTTCATGCCCTGGACGCATCGGAATACACAATGTCACCAGCAGACCCCACCAGATGAAAAACACAAGTTTCACATAATGTGTCCCGGCACACTTTTTGTCATATCTGTACCGGTCCCACCTAAGTATGAAAAATAGTGTGTTGACATTTCGGGCGTAGGACGCACCGGAATGCACTACGTGACCTGCTGGTCCCACCCGATGCAAAACACAAATTTGGCATAATGTGTCCTGGTGAGCTTTTTGTCGAATCCGTACCAGTCCCAAGCGAGCATGAAAGATAGTGTGTTGACGTTTCGTGCTCCAGACACACCGGAATACACTATGTGACACATAGATCCCACCGGATGCAAAAACACATGTTCGGCATAATGTGTCCCAGTGCGCTTTTTATGGAAACTGCACCGGGCACACCTAAGCATGAAAAATGGTACATTGATGTTTCACGCCTCGGACGCATCGAAATGTACAGCGTGACTCACAGATCCCACCAAATGTAGAAATACAAGTTCAGAGTAACGTGTCCCTGCACATTTTTTGTCATATCCATACCGGTCCCCACCTGAGTATGAAAATAGTGTGTCGACATTTCACGCCCAGGACGCACTGGAATGCACTACGTGACCAGCAGATCCCAGAGGATGCAAAAACACAAGTTTGGCGTAACGTGTCTCGGCGCACTTTTTATGGAAACCACACCGGGCTCACCCGAGCATGAAAAAGGGTGCATCGATGTTTCATGCCCTAAATGCATCAGAATACACAATGTGACCGGCAGATCCCACTGGATGCCAAAATACAAGTTCGGCGTAACGTGTCTCGCGCGCGCTTTTTGTCATATCCGTACTGGTCCCACCTCAGTATGAAAAATAGTGTGTTGACGTTTCATGCCTAGGACGCACTGGAATGCACTACATGACCCAAAGATCCCACCGGATGCAGAAACACAAATTCGGCGTAATGAGCCTTGGTGCGCTTTTTGTCGAATGCGTACAAGTCCCAAGCGAGAATGAAAAATAGTATATCAACGTTTCGTGCCCCAAACACACCAGAATGCACTACGTGACCTATAGATCCCACCGGATGCGAAACACAAGTTCGGCGTAATGTGTCCCTGTGCGCTCTTTATGGAAACTCCACCGAGCCCACCCGATTATGAAAAATGGTGCATTGACATTTCATGCCCCGGACGCGCCGGAATGTACAACGTGACCCACAGATCCCACCGAATGCAAAACACAATTTCGACGTAACGTGTCCTAGTGCGCTTTTTGTCATATTCGTACCGGTCCCACCCGAGTATGAAAATAGTGCATCGACATTGTGTGCTTCGGGCACGACTGAATGCGCTATGTGACCCGAAGATCCCACGAAATGCAAAAACATAGGTTTGGCGTATCCTGTCCCAGCGCATTTTTCTCAAATCTGTACCGCTAACACTCGAGCATGAAAAATAGTGCGTCGATGTTTCATGCCCTCGGCACACCAGAATGCATTACATCAACATTCCACGCCCCGGATGCACCGGAATGCACTATGTGACCCGCAGATCCCACTAGAAGCAAAAGCACAAGTTTGGCGTAATGTGTCCCAGCGCACATTTTGTCAAATTTGTACCGGCCCCACCCGAGCATAAAACATAGTGCATCGACGCTTCATGCCACGGATGCACCGGAATGCACACCATGATCCGTAGATCCCATCGGAAGCAAAAACACAAGCTCAGCGTAACGTGTCCTGGTGCGCTTTTTGTCATATCTGTACCAGTCCCACCTGAGTATGAAAAATGGTGCGTCGATGTTTTGCACCCAAGACGCACTGGAATGCACTACGTAACGTGTCCCAGTGCATTTTTTATGGAAACTGCACCGGGCCCACCAAAGCATGAAAAATGGTGCATCGACATTTTGCGCCCTGGATGCACCGAAATGCACAACATGACCGGCAGATCCCACTGGATGTAAAAACATAGGTTCAGCGTAACGTGTCCTGTCATGATTTTTCTCATATCCGTACCGGTCCCACTGGAGTTTAAAAAATAGTGCTTCGACATTTCGTGCCCCAGACATACTGGAATGCGTTACATGACCCGCAAATCCCACCGTATGCAAAAACACAAGTTCGGCATAATATGTCCCGGCGCGCTTTTTCTCAAATCCGTACCGGTCCCACCCGAGCATGAAAAATAGTGTGTCGACGTTTCATGCCGGGACACCGGAATGCACTACGTCACCCACAGATCTCACCGGATGCAAAAACACAAGTTCGGTGTAACGTGTCTAGGCGCGCTATTTGTCGAATTCGCACCGGGCCCACGTGAGCATGAACTATAGTGTGTCGATGTTTCGTACCTCGGATGCACCGGAATGCACTACGTCACTTGCAGATACAAGCAGATGCAGAAACACAAGTTCAGCATAATGTATCTCGACACGCTTTTTATCGAATCTATACCAGTCCACCAGAGCATGAAAAATATTGTGATGATGTTTCATGCCACGAACACACCAGAATGCACTACTTGACCTGTAGATCACACCGGATGGAAAAACACAAGTTTGGCATAACGGGTCCCATTGCGCTTTTTATGGAAACCGCACTGGGCAACCAGAGCATGAAAAATAGTGTGTCGATGTTTCGTGCCCACATGAACCGAATGAACTACATCACCCGTAGATCCCATGTTATGCATCAGCGTAACGTGTCCCGATGCACTTTTTATCGAATTTGTACTGGTCCCACCCTTGCATGAAAGATAGTGCGTCAATGTTTCACAGCTTGGATGAACTAGAATGTACTACATGACCCGTAGATCCGACTGGATGCATAAACACATGTTTGGAGTAACATGTCTCGGTGCGGCTTTTGTCCAGTTCCACCCGAGTACAAAAAATAGCGCATCGACGTTTCACATCCCTGATGCACCGGAAAGCACTATGTGGCCCACAGATCTCATCAGATGCAAAAAAGACAAATTCAGCACAACGTGTCCTAGCGTGCTTTTTGTCCAATCCATACTGCTCCCACCCGAGCATGAAACATAGTGCGTCGATATTTCGCACTCCAGATGCACCAGAATGCACTACGTGACCCGAATATCCCACCGGTAAGCTTCGTAGTAAGTGGGAAGGCCCCTACTTAGTACTGCATGCCACAGATCATGACGCAGTCACCCTCCAGTGCAATGATGGGGATATATTCAAGGCTAATGGCCAATGCCTTAAATTATTCCTTGAGCCAAATCACCAGGATTTCGAGGAAGTGGATGTCCTCGACTTTCTCGAGTTTGAATGATTACATCCAGAGGTTGTATGACCTAAATAGTGAAGTTATCCCTAGATTAGGATTTCCCTTTTCCAAAATCAGGGGTAGGAGTGAATTGAGTGATTTACAAGGGAATTTTGGGAAAAATCACAGATTTTTTTGGGACAAAGAGTGGCCGACCAGCCAAACTTCTTGGCCACCCGGCCTGCCCCTGGGCCCTTTTTGACTCGGTCTTTTCCCATTGCATTCTACTCATTGAGAGATCAACGTTCATACTATGGAACGATAAAATTCCAAGGAAAAGAGGGGTTCAATCCCTTTAAATCCCCCAAATCATCTCCTTCTCCCTCACTTCTCTTCCAAAGCTCTTGTTCATCCTCTCCTTGACCATGGATCCCTTCAGTGCTCTGTCGACCGCTGCTGCTACAAGGAAGATCCCGCTGATGAAAGAGGCATCACTCGCCAAGGTCATGTCGTGTGCTTTGGTTCCATCGACAGACCAATAGAAGGACTTAGATGCTGCAAAGGAGGTCACTGGAGGAGCCGGTGTGCCATTGGTGAAGATGGCTGGCCGGCCGGCCAACTCTCTTGGCTGACCGGTCGTGGTTTGTGGCCAATCAGTCCCCCTTGATGAGGGCCGATCACCACTAGCGTGCCAAGGTACCTCGTGTACCCGAGGTCATGGAATGTGCCCGACTCATGCTCTTTCCCCGCGTCTGATGATTGGGAGGGAGCACTGATTGGTCACGCCTACATGTTCCACTACGGGGATCCACACTCTGCGGAAGGTGACTATCCGATGTCAACATGTGGTCCCTTCGAGCAGCAGCGATGATGACATCCCACTGGTGAAGCAAGACAGCCGGGTTGATGTCAACCCCACCGGCGTGAGGATCTGCTACACCCAGGAGCCTGCGCTTGTGTTGGACTCTCCTCCGCCAAGTCTACCGCCCTACATTGTGTCAGGGCAGCGGGTTGGAGTGGGCATGACAAGGTGTCGATTCCTAACCCCGAGTATAAGGGGAAAGGCCGCACTGAGTTGGCCTCATCAAAGTCGACACCGAGGGCGCAGCGACATCATCCTCTTCTAGAGATCAGCGGTCTTCCCAGAATGATGGAGCTCACCGACTACGACATGGATGAGGAGGAGCTCTCCAATGAGCTCGTGGCGTCATTAAAGCAGAAAATCACTGCTTTAGAGGAGCAAGATGCTGAGCTGCACCTAGCGGTCTATGACTAACAGGACGACTTTGGTGTGCTTTGCAAAGCCACCACGAGCAAGTTGAAGCGCTTCGCCAAGGCTTTAGGCGACCCGTCACTCTACAATGCTCCATCTCCATAGGGTAGCCTTAGAGAAGTTTGGAAATAATAAAGTTATTAGGATTAGATCATGCCTTAGTAGTGTAATTTTTCCCTTTTCATCCAAAATTAATAAAAATGGCTCTCTACCTTTATTACACAAAATTGAAAGTTGGAAGCAAATATTTATATATCACTTGGTGTATTTTTGTTCACCAAGAGAGAAAATATTCACTAATAATATGATGCAAGGGAAGAAACAAAGTTGTGCCGAAAAGTAGAAGAAAAATGGGTGAATTTCGTGGCCGGCTGGCCAAGTTATCTGGCAGGCCAGACAGGTAATGTGGGCACCCGGCCCTTGGCAAATTTCCTCAAACATTTTCTCCTCTAGAAAGTATGTGGTGACACTGGATTGCGCTATATGCGTCGATAAGTCATCGTAATGATTCAAAACTTCTCAAATTTTCAATTTTTGAAGTATTTTCTTATTATCAATGTCTTTACTTTATTTCATCCATTATCTCCATGAGCTACACATTAAAACTTTGTTTAATGTGACTTATCTTGATGAAAACCATGCTAGCCTACATTGCTCTTGAATTTTGAATCCAACTTTTTAATTTTGTATCTCGAGCAAAAATATTAGGGAATGTCTTGACTAGAGGTTGACGGTGTGATATAACAGTGTTCACATTGTCTTTAAAATCATGTTGCTTGCTAGTTATTCACATGTCTGACTTGCCTTTCCCTAATCTCAAGCTTACCTATACACCATCCAGAGCCAAATAAGAGTAAAAAGATTTGCTTCACCATGCTTACATATTGAGTTTTTGCAAATGTTAATTCTCTAGAGTTTGTGGTAAAATCCCGGTTGATTATTCCTTCATTAAACTTTGTTTTCTAGCCTTC
>VSTD030004729.1:0-10131 GCA_008808055.3 Sporobolus alterniflorus
GCTTCTCCAGCTTGCCCCTAGGCTTCTTGGCCTTGCCAGATGGAGTTTGCATAGGAGCCACCTTCTCCGGCTCAGCCCTGGCCTTCTTCCCCTTGCCAGCCAGGATGGCCTCATGCGCCACCTTCCTGACCTTAGCCTTGGCCTTCTTTGCCCTGCCGGAATGCTGGATGGGGTAGGCTCTGGCGCAGAACTCTTCTTGTCCTCATGCTCCGCGATCTTGGACTTGTTTATCGCCACTGCCTTCTTCTACACCGGCTCCGGGACCTCGGGCTTCGACTCCGATGACTCACCGTCTTCGTCCTCTTCCTCCTCCTCCTAGTCAGCGTCGGATTCTAGCTAGGGGACCGCAGACGCTAGCTTGGTGGGGCAGTCGAACATCGGGTGCGTCTAGACAGCCTGTGCTTCTTCAGACTCGGATTCCTCCTCTGATGAGTCCGCACCGTCAGCCACAGCAGCAGGGTGTCAGACCCCAATGAATAGAGCAATAGAAGCTGCAGCAGTTTCTGATACTGAAGTCCTCAGCCGGGAGAAGGAAGATCAGGAAAAACACATTGATGGCTGGGATTCAAAGGAACAAGTCAAGATGGATGGCTCTGGAGCGCCGATACTGCTTCACTGATGCAACAGCCAAGATTCACCTGGAGGAGTTACCTTATCCGTTAATTATGAGTTCATTTACTATGTCTTATTACCTGCTGTAATAATTAGCCGGTTAATTCCTAGACTATTTAAGACCTGATGTGCACTGCCAGAGAGGGGTTGTTGGGATTATCTTAAGTCTAGACTAGGGTTTATTAGTAGCTAGGTCTATCTTTAGCTATAACTATTATCCCTTGTTTGGTAATATATCTTTGGTTTTCCCGGTGCTATCTATCGTTGCTCCCCTGTTTTCAGCGCTTGTTCTTGTTCATTTCGTTAATCCACCCACTCACAGTCGGATCCTGACCCAGGGTCTGACGATTTGGTAATCAAAGCTTCAATTCCTTGGCAAATCTTCAGAATTTTTTGTTCACAGCACTAGTTTCGGGGCAAATCCATCATCCCAGTGTTAAATCCCAGGGTTGCGGCAAAATTTTCTCATTGATCTGTAACTCAGCTCGGGTTGCAAGGCTCGTCCTTGTGTAAAATCCCCTTGGTTGACTCACAGACACTAGATCCACTTCATCTTTCTCACCTCGCACCATGTCGTCTTCGACTCCAAAGGGCCATGCAGATCCCAAAGCAAGCATCTTGGAGGCACTACAAGCAGTTCGCAAGATGTAGTAGTCCATGAAGAAAAGTGATGAGCACCTTCAGAAAGTAGAGTAGGTAACACAATTCTTTGCTCATACTCAGCAGAAAATAGAGGAGAAAATGGATGGTATGACTAGGATGATGCAACACTGGAACACTTCTAGTGAACTTAGCAGTGCAGAGAAAGGCCCAAGGATATTACCTAATTTCCCATCAATACCACCCCAAAACACAACCCTTGGAGTATGCTTTCCTAAAACATTAGGAAGCAAAAGGAAAAATACTCTTACACAATACCACACCCAACAAATCCCACACCCCAGCTGAAACCTCATCAACCCATTCATTTGCCTTTCCCAACAGTGAACCACAAGCCAACACAACATCAGGAATTGTTTACACCATTAACCCTGATTACACTACATCACCAAACCCAAATACAGCCCAACACCACAACCAAACCAACACCTATAAACCTAACACTATGAGAGACCAAACACCCTCATTCAACCTAACCATAGCAATACCTAGAGAAGACCCATACAATTGGCTGAGACAGTGCAAAAAGTACTTCTCACTTGCCAATGTACCCATTGAAAATTGGGTTTCACTAGCCACCCTTCATTGCCTTGGTACTGCACAAACATGGTGGTGATCCCTACGCACCCCAGCAGCATTTATCCACTGGACCCAATTTTGCACCATGCTTTCAGACAGATTCTCAATGCATAGCACCTATACATCCCTTGAAATCTTCCACCATATCAAGCAAAACACATGTGTAGCTGATTACATCCAAAGATTTGAAGAGGTCATGTCCCTAATGCAAATGGAGTACCCCAACCTAAGCGAACCATATTTTGTGAGCAGCTTCATAGCTGGCTTAAGAGATGGCATTAAACACTATTTGATCCCTCACAGCCCATGGAACTTGAGTGAAGCATACTGGAAAGCCAAAGAGCTTGAAAAGGGGATATTAACCAAGAAGTCCATGATGACCTCTTCTACTTACACTCCTAAGCCTCCTTCCATCACCACACTGCCTAAGCCACAAGCAAACAACCAACTAGCCAACCTACCTAACCAAAAACCTTTACCCTTCAAATCAAAGAACCTAGAAAGTGTTGGGGGTACAATGAACCATGGACACTTGAACACAAATTCCTCTGCAAATTTAGGAAAGCTATCCATGCCATGGCAATAAACCCTGAAGATTGGTTAGCAATGGAGAAGGTAATGGATGAGGAGAACCATGCATTACTGCAAGTGGAAACCTCAGAAACCAAAAAGAACAAGCAACCTGAGCTCCTGTTAATTTCTGCTAATGCTGTCAATGGCACATCATCAACTCAAACATTCAGCCTATTGTTAATGATTGGGGGCAAAAGAGCACTTGCACTGGTAGACAGTGGTAGTACGCATACTTTTATGAACTACTCATTCATAGCAGAAACTAATTGTTATATCTCATCAGCTCCATCACAATCTGTAATACTTGTAGGAGGTGGCAAATTACAGTCAACAACTTTTATTCAAGAAGCAAATTATTCTATCAAAAATCAACCTTTTGTCAGTACCTTCAAGTTGTTGAACTTGCAGGGCTATGATATCATTCTTGGGTGTGACTGGATCTAGCTTCACAGCCCAATTAGCATTGATTTGAGGCCAAAGTCTAGAAGCTTGACAATAGTAAATGATGGGAAAAAATCTGTCAAGTTTTCTGATTTCACCAGCCCTCCTGTCCATAGCAGTATCAATGTGGCAAAACTGGAAAATTATGTAGAGGAGAAGTATTGGGCTATGTAATTCAAGTCAACATGCTGTCACAAGTTGAACAATACCCAGAAGAACAACCTGTACCTGAATCTATCCTGACTGTATTAACATAATTCAGTGATGTCTTCTCAGATAAATTCAACCTACCACCAAAGAGGGATTGTGATCATGAAATTCCCTTGCTAGAAGGAAGCAAGCCACCCAACCTGAGATCATATAGAATTCCCCACAAGCAAAAGAATGAAGTGGAAAGGCTTATTGGTGAAATGCTGCAAGACTCCATTATTAGACCAAGCCACAACCCCTACTCCTCACCAGTCATTTTGGTAAGGAAAAAAGATGGTAGTTGGAGAATATGCATTGACTATAGGGACATTAATTCTTAGACTATAAAGAATAAGTTTCCTATCCCTGTCATAGAGGACGTACTTGATGAACTACATGGACTATCTATATTCTCAAAGCTTGATCTTAAAAGTGGGTACCATCAAATTCGAATGAAAGATTCAGACATCCACAAAATAGCTTTCACCACCTATTTTGGACACTTTGAATATGTAGTAATGCCTTTTGGCCTTTGTTGATGTTTCTTATCCAGCTCCGCAAGCGCACGGAATTATCAATGTAGCACTTCATCTGGATTATCCTCCAGGTATCGTATTTATATTTTCCCAAGGGAGGAAGGATCTCTATCATGTCTAAGACTAACACAGAGAGTCACTCCAATGAGTACTACTAGGCTATACAGAGGTTACGCTAACTAGGGTTAGCGGACACACACACACACTAGTTCTCCAAGTTCTATGGTTAAGCTAAGATTCCACCTAGTCCGGAGACTCGAGAAAAGGGTCAACTCCTAAGGATCTATTCTAGTCCTATCTATCGCAGCACGTTACCCAGGATTCCAAATCACTTGCTATGCTACCTACTCTACTTCGCGTGCCCGATTTCTCACTAACTATATCACAGCAAGGAATTCACACAAGGGGATACAGTAGCCCAGGTTTGGCTGGCTCGCCATGACCTCGACGTGGTGGATTACAAAGCCCTAATAGGACTGTCACACCTGCGGGTACCACAATTCTGTGCAAGGCATGAAGCTTCACTGAAGGATTTAAACCCGGACACCATGTCCATGAGTAAACCCAAATGCTTCCCCGTCGGCCAATAAAATATGAGAAAATACACCAATATCGGTAAAGCACTCGAGCTGCGAGGAGCTAGAGTAATGTACTGAGTCAGACAGATAACCTACATGCAATAACAACAAACAAGAGGGACCAAGTGATAGTAACTATGCACGCATCTAAGCTCAAGACAAAACAAGAACAGAACATATAAGAACTATAACTCAAAGTCTATAAAGAAAGGTAAGGATACAAGAGCTCACCGATCTCTGAGACTACTTCCGAAGCTCGAGCGAAGACTTGACTCGATTCTTGACTCCCGATAGTGCTTTGCCTGTGCTTCTACTACTAAACTGGAACCTTTACAACTAGAGAACTACAAGAAGAGTGTGGTGTGTGTGAATTCTACCGTGAGGATCCTTATATAGGGGTAGAGGGGAGCTTCCACCGACTTAATTGAGTCAGTTTGGAGGTGATGGATGACCGGGCGGCCATCCATGTGGCCAGCCGGCCACTCCTCTCGGTTTCCACCGACTCTCGGGCATATGATCCTCTTTTGAACCAACGGGTGAATGTAGCCGCCAAGTCCTCCCCTAAATTGACTCAAAGTGTGGCCGGCCGGCCGGCCCTTGAGCCCCTTTGGCTTGTGGTTGGGTCCCACATGGTCTACATGTCACAAACATCTCTATAGTGACACTATCTTTAGTAGAATTCCAAATGTTCTTGTAATTTCTTGAAATGCTCCAATTTAACACCTATGTTCCTGAAATCAAATAGACACTAAAATCGTGGAACTAGGTTAGTAGACAAGGCAAATACATGGTTATTTTATATATTCACTCGATATGTTGGTGCATGAAATTGGCGTTTTATGAGTGCCAATAGCCTTACTAATGCCCCTACCACCTTCCAATCTCTTGTGAACAAAATTTTTAGACCCTATCTCAGGAAGTTTGTATTGGTTTACTTTGATGACGTACTAGTCTACAGCAAGTCTGAAGAGGAGCATGTCAAACATTTGGCAGCAGTCCTGCAACTAATGAGAGAAAACCAGCTCACTGCTAAGGAAAGTAAATGTGAATTTGCAGTACCACAAGTGGAATATCTTGGTCATATTATAAGCAGCTCAGGAGTGGCAACAAATCCATCCAAAATCAAAGATATGCAATCATGGCCATTACCCAAGTCTATCAAACAACTGAGAAGTTTTCTGGGGTTAACTGGTCATTACAGAAGGTTCATAAGGGATTATGGACTAATTTGTAAACCACTGCATAACTTACTGAAGAAAGAGTCCTTTGTGTGGACATCTGAACACACAACTGCTTTTCAAACTCTAAAATAGAGGATGTGCTCTGCACCAGTGCTAGCCCTACCAAACTTTAAGCTTCCATTCATATTAGAAACAAATGCATTAGCTTCTGGCATAGGAGCAGTGGTGATGCAAGAAGGAAGACCCATTGCTTTTTACAGCCAAGCACTTGGCCCAAAAGCAGCTGCTCAGTCAACTTATTACAAAGAGGCTCTAGCCATTCTACAAGCTTTGAAGAAATGGAGATACTACTTCTTGGGGGGCAAGCTGATCATAAGAATAGACCAAGAAAGTCTCTAAGTTTATGATGACACAAAGGCTAAGTGAAGGCATTCAACATAAACTGCTCTTGAAGCTGTTGGAATTTAACTATAGCATTGCATACAAGAAAGGGGAGGAAAATAAGGTTGCCGATGCCTTATCAAGGAAAGACACACAACTCTTGGCAATCTCTTCAGCCACACCAGCTTGGGTAGCAGAGATTGAGGCAATCTATAATGATGATAAACATTGTATTGATCTTACCCAACATTTGTTGTTTGATGCTCAGGCAGTACCCAATTATTCAGTCCACTCTGGCATATTGAGATATAAGGGCAAGATATGCATTGGTGATTCTATAGAACTCAAATAAAAATTTTGTCCACCCTTCACTCCTCAGCCATTGGGGGCCATTCAGGAATCAAAGCAACCTACCAAAGAGTAAAAAGGGTGTTTCACTGGCCTCACCTCAGAAAAGATGTTCAACAGTTCATTGCAACTTGTCCATTATGCCACAGAGCTAATTTAGAGAATTGTCAATACCCGGGACTTCTAGCTCCCTTGCTAATCCCTGACCTTGCCTAGACTTTCATATCCATGGACTTCATTGAAGGCCTCTGTTGGTGCTCATAAAACACCGATTTCATGCACCAACATGTCGAGTAAATGTATAAAATAACCATGTATTCAACTTGTCTACTAACCTAGTTCCACAATTTTAGTGATCATTTGATTTCAGGAACATAGGTGCCAAATTAGAGCATTTCAACAAATTACAAGGAAAATTAGAATTCCAGCAAAATAAGTGTTACCCCAAGAATGCACCTGACATGAGGGGGCAGTGTGCAAAGGCCACTGACCAGTGGGCCCAAAGGGTGGCCGGTCGGCCAAACTCCCTAGCCGACCGGTCCCACTTTTCAGCCTCTCATGGGTTCACTTCATGGGCACGCTCTCCAGGAGGTGGTAACAAGGAATCCGAAGCTAGAAGTTGGTGGAAGCCAGACTAGGTGGCTGCATGGCCACATGGCTAGGCCGGCGGGCCAACACCTGGCGTGTTATGGACTTAATCAAGTCGGTAACTCCTCCTTGGACCTCTATAAATACCCTCCTGCCGATGGAATTCAGAACACCACACTCTACTTGTAGTTCTCCACTTGTAAAGGTTCTGGTTTAGTAGTAGAAGTGCAGGCGAAGCCCTGACGGGAGTCGAGAGTCAAGTTGAGTCTTCGTTCGAGCCTCAGAAGTAGTCTCGGAGATCGGTGAGCTCTTGTATCCTTACCTTTCTTTATAGACTTTGAGTCATAATTCTTATATGTTCTGTTTTTGTTTTGTCTTAAGCTTTGATATATGCATAGTTACTATCACTTGGTACCTCTTGTTTGTTGTTATTGCTCTGTGGGTTATCTATCTGACTCGGTAAATTACTCTAGCTCCTCGTAGCTCAAGTGCTTTACCAACATTGGTGTATTTCATCGGCTCACGAGGAAGCATTTGGCTTTACTCGCGGACGTGGTGTCCGGGTTTAAATCCTTCAGTGAAGCTCCACGCCTTGTATGGAAATGTTGTACCCGCAGGAGTGACAGTCCTATCAGGGCTTTGTAATCCTCCACGCCGAGGTCGTGGTGAGCCGGCCAAACCTATGCTGCTGTCTCCCCTTGTGTGGATTTCTTACTGGGATACAGTTAGTTAGATACCGGGGTTGCAAAGTAGATTAAGCTGCATAGCAGGTGATTTGGAGTCCGGAGTAACATACTGTGATAGACATGACTAGAATAGATCCTTAGGAGTTGACCGTCTTCTCGAGTCTCCAGACTAGGTGGAACGTTAGCTTACCCGTAGAACCTGGAGAACTAGTGTGTGTGCCCATTAACCCCAGCTAATGTAACCTTTGTATAGCCTAGTAGTACTCATTGGAGTTACTCTCTGTGTTAGTCTTAGACTTGATAGAGATCCTTCCTCCATTGGGAAAATATAAATATGATAGCTGGAGAATACTCCCGGTGAAGTGCTACATTGACAATTCCGTGCGGTTGTGGAGCCGCATATGAAACGTCAACAGCCTCCCAAAATCAAGCAACAAAAGTGTGATCCTAGTGGTTGTTGACAGACTAACAAACTATGCACATTTCTTGGCATTAGCTCATCCTTTTACAGCTCAGGCAGTGGCACGAGCTTTCCTTGACAATGTTTTCAAGTTACATGGGCCACCAATAACTATAGTCACTAATAGAGATAAGATTTTCACTAGCAAATTGTGGCAAGATCTATTCAAGTCTATGAAAGTATCTCTGCACTTTAGTACTACCTACCACCCTCAAACATATGGACAAACAAAGAGGGTGAACCACTATTTAGAGAATTATCCCAGATGCATGACTTTTCAAGAACCTAAGAAATGGGTAGCTTGGTTACCATTGGTTGAATGGTGGTATAACACTAGCTATCACACCTCCCTAAAAAGTACAGCATTTGAAGCCCTCTATGGCTATCCTCCTCCTCAGATTTCAGAAATCATGGTGGCTGGTCCCGATTCCCCTGCCATTGACTTCATACAACAAAAGCTGCAAATGGTTGCAAAGCTCAAAGAGAATGTGGCTCAAGCTCAGAACAAAATGAATAAATTTATAGACAAGAATAGATATGAAAGAAAATTCACCCTAGGAGATATGGTTTATCTTAAGCTGCAGCCATATGGACACACCTCTCTGAGCATCCACAACAACCTCACGTTGTCCACAATATACTTTGGCCCTTTCAGAATCATTGAATGCATTGGTGGATCAGCTTACAAGCTCCAACTTCCTGCCAACACTGACATTCACCCAGTGTTCCATATCAGTCAACTAAAAAAGTATCTTGGCCCCAAAGCAATACCTCAAGCAAAATCTGCCAATGGTTACATCAGATGGCTATATCAAGTTCAAACCACTGACTATCTTGGATACAAGAGCTCTACTCAGACAAGACAACATTATCACACAATGGCTGATACAATGAGAGAATCTTGACAGTAGCCAAGCTACTTGGGAAGACAAACTTTTCATCAAATCAACATTTCCCCAGTTCTATTAGAAGACTATCAAAGAATGGTGGCTGTCGGGTACTTCTTGTGAACAAGAAAACACTCAAGAGGGGAGGATCTGTCAGACCCCAATGAACAGAGCAATAGAAGCTATAGCAGTTTCTAATACTGAAGTCCTCAGCCGGAAGAAGGAAGGGCGGGAAAACACATTGATGGCTGAGATTGAAAGGAACAAGTCAAGATGGACGGCTCTTGAGCGCTGATACCGCTTCGCTGATGCAACGGCCAAGATTCACCTGGAGGAGTTACCTTATCTGTTATTTATGAGTTCATTTAGTATGTCTTATTACCTGCTGTAATAATTAGCGGGAGTTACCTTATCTGTTAATTATGAGTTCATTTACTATGTCTTATTACCTGCTGTAATAATTAGCCGGCTAATTCCTAGACTATTTAAGACCTGATGTGCGCCGCCAGGGAGGGGTTATTGGGATTATATTAAGTCTAGACTAGGGTTCATCAGTAGCTAGGTCTATCTTTAGCTGTAACTGTTATCCCTTGTCTGGTAATATATCTCTAGTTTTCTCGGTGCTATCTGTCATCGCTCTCCTATTTTCACTACTTTTTATTGTTCATTTCGTTAACCCACCCACTCGCAGTTGGATCCTGACTCGGGGTCTGACACAGGAGCATGGGGTTGAGGATTTTGCGATGGCATTTCGGCTGCAGCAGCTCGTGGTGACCCCTCCTCCCCTTCCCCTTCGGTGTAGGAGCCAGACTCCTCGCTGGAGGAGAACTACTGTGGGGGAGGCGACAGAGGAGCCGACAGAGGGGTGCAACACTTGCAGGACATCGACGAATACGATAGGGTTTGGGACTTTGAGCAGAAATGGAGCGTCGGGGAGGAGGTTAAGACGTGTTTGGTATGGGTACAGAGAAAAATCGGTGGGCAGCAAGTCAAACATCTCCACTCTAAAGTTGACAATTCTGTGAAGTTTATAGAGTTGTAGTTTATTTTTTCAAAGTTTCTCTTTTGTAACTCCAAAACTCCTCAAAATACACTTAGTCAACGAATTCTGAGTTATTTACCTATCACTGCCACGGGTTAGTGAAAAAACATTTCATTTACCCCCAAATATCTCCCTGACTCCATCCCTCACTGTAGCCATCCTATCCTGAACACATCCCTCACCGCTGCCCCTTTGCGTCTCCGGCCGGCAGCCCACTCTCCGTCGGTCTCCGCCCGACTGAGACGTGTTTGCTCCACCTAGACGTGCTCGCTTTGTGCTGATGTGAGATACTCTGGCCCTGACCAGATCCGATGTCACACCCAGTTTCAAGGCCAAAACTGAATGCATACCTTTATATGTGCCATGATCAATTTTCACACATAAAGCGAT
>VSTD030004730.1:0-10130 GCA_008808055.3 Sporobolus alterniflorus
GAGTGCAAGTAGTACTACCTTTTGTTTCAAGCAATGTGTTGTCGATCTCGCATTTTTTATGCGTATTGTTTTTTTTTGGTTCAATACTTAAAAAAACACTAGCTACCTATATATATATACTTCTATGCTGATTATAAGCATGCATATATAACCATCGTGTGTTCTCAGATTGATTTCGTTTGGGCAATAAAATTAGTTCGAAATGAGACTGCAAGTATATATCGTCCTAACAACAACAAATTAAAACGGAAAGGTATATGTATATAAATGTACTATGATGTGAGAATATTCAACTCTGGCGCTATTTGGAGGAGTCATAAAGTAAAATAGTGGACGGTTGAACGTAAGTGCTAAAGCATTGGCGGTGTAGAATTCAACGCACGATTAGCCAAACAAACCCAAGAAACACGTCGTGAATCGTGATCCACGTCCACATGTTATGTGTTCGAGAGAATTGTTGTTCTTTGCTCTTAGAGGAAGGGGGAAAAAAGGAAACCCAATAATGGTATCGTTATTACCTCATTTGACTTGGCTTATACTATTAGGTTCACTCGTCAAGTCAGTTAGAAAAGCCAAACTGAAGCCATTGACGCTCACCTTTCTGCTTAATCAGAACCCAGGTGTATCGCGTCGGGTGCAGAAAGCAACACGTTAATTGTTTGATACACTCACAGTAACTAAACTTAACGAACGTGGTTGGCCGCCGTCAAGATCGAGATCCCCTACAAGTCAGGTTTGGGATGGAGTAGCCGCGGAGAAAAAGGCACAGATCGAAGCAGCCGTTTGCGGGGGACAAAGGGCATGCTACATGCGTGAGCAGCAGTGGCAGCCTAGCTGGTACAGAGCGGTGTTAGTCTATTACAAGCAAAAGATGAAAGATTAATTAGTTTAAGTGGACGGTCTGTGTGGATTGTTTATGCTTGGATCGACGAGGTTTGATTGGTTGGGAGGGGGAGGAGCATAGGGGGACAGGAATTCCACCAACCAAACCTCGCGACGGTGGTAGTTGGCTGTAGCCGGGGAATCTTTCTTTCCATCATCCCCACCATGTCGCCGCTGGCTTTTCTTACGCTTTGGCTAAACCGGTGGTTGAACAGAGAACTGCCAATCCAGTAATGCCCAATGCTACTAAATACTGTACCACTGTACAGTACAGTGTAAAAGCGCAACATGGTTTTTGTAAAGAAAAATGAATCGCCAATCCTTTTTCCTTCTCACCTTGCATTGCATGTGCCATGGCCATGAGCTTCCGACAGCCAAGGGCTAGGAGTAGGAGGTCTCGCCAAAGCCATAGCCAGCGCTCCGATCCGGCGCTGTTTGCCGGTCAAACCGTCGGACCCGTGCGTGCGCTGGTGGTGTGGTGGCTGCGGGGTACTAGGATAGAACTCGATCAGGATCGGGGCGGGGCCCGCACGTCGGTGACGCGACCGCGAGAGATTCCCTGCACGGGCGAGCGCCAGCCGTGGCACGTGGGCTGTTCCGCCGGCCCGGTCCCCCTTGTCACCGATATACGTCGACGTTAGCGCGTACGTACTTTATACGTGTCATAAGTTTTCGGATGCTTACACAAATATTTGTAGAAAAGACGACTGGTCAAATATTGAATAGTAGGTTTGTATTATGATCAGGCAAACTAGGGAAAACCATTGAACAACCTTGTAGTGATGTCCTAGCGCACACCCCGGAAGTGTGTAAGGGTACTCGCCTGTACAATGAATATTCGGCTATCTGAGGATAATCATGACTCATGGGGAACGTGTTCAACCTCTGCAGAGTGTAAAACTATTATAACAGTCGTGTTCACGGTCAGGAGCGGCATGGACCCTCACATGATTAGTGGAACCTGGGTTGGGTTAAAAGAGTCAAGTATGGTAAGTCCCGTTGATTCAGTCGACCCTCCGCAATAGACTTTGCGGTGTAATCGAGGTCTGGTTTGGAAGCATTGGAATTTGCTTAGATATCTAGAAGCTTTTGGTAGAGTATAACCACTACTTGCTGCGAGTCAAAACTCTATTGTCGGCCTCCCTTGTTTAAACTTTCATATCACATTTATTTCCCACACTTGTTGAGTAGCCACCATTAGTCTACTCAGCCTTGCTTGCATTACTTTAGATGGCATGGGAGAATGGGATGAGCAGGGTAAAGGCAAGGAGAGCTAGGAGGGCCTCTCCAGCGGTCAAGCCTGTGGAAGCTGCACTACGCTTAGCCTAAATCCATTGTTTGATGCTATGTAATCTTTTTCAGACCCTCGGGTCATTATGTAAGGAATATTACTTGCTTATTCGGAACATTTCATCTGTCTATCATATTGTTGCTATGTGTATGATTAAACATCCTGGGCACACGTATGGAGGCTTCGGTTCTGTGCTTTTTAGAACCGGGGTATGACAATAGGCAACATACACATGTAGAAACATATAGCCAAATGGAGATCGTACATTCAATTATATTTATCAATCAAATATTACACAAAGTGTTCATCGTTTTGACCACAATGCCTAATTAGTAATTAACTGTTACACAAAGAATAACTGTTATCTAACACAAAGCCTATCGGTAATGAAATTCTCCTCTTGGACTAATGACTTCTGATATGATGAACTCCGCTAGCCTCTCTCTAATGTGCTCGAGGCTAGAACCTTGCACGTTAATGAAAGCATTTTCGTAGTCCTGCCACAATAAAA
Organism: Sporobolus alterniflorus; assembly: GCA_008808055.3. NCBI lineage: Eukaryota > Viridiplantae > Streptophyta > Magnoliopsida > Poales > Poaceae > Sporobolus > Sporobolus alterniflorus. Next base: position 2,685 of record VSTD030004730.1, read on the forward strand.
TGAGAAGTATGTATTAGCAAAAGATGAATATGCATATTTAATCATAAACATTGAAAATAAAGTAAAATAAATGCACTTATACTGCAATTCGGCTATGTTCCAAATGCAACTATGTTTAAGTAGACATAGAAGCTGCATGTGTTACCCGGAGGTTGTTGTTGGACACAGAATGTAGTATAATATTTAAGTTTTCATCATCCTTCTTTTGGGTGTTCTCCTAGCACCTTAACCATGTATGTGTCAAAAAGCCCTAAGCAGAAATTGTTGTTTGTTAAGAGAAAATTATCATGCAATGAGGAAACGGTCAGAAACTAAAGTGAAGAAGGAACTTACTCATCAAGAATGAAAATGACATCATTCCAGTCATGGATAAGTCGGTCGCCAATTACTGGATCTGTCGGCCTTGAGGAGTCATAGTATCAGACCTGGTTGTACATGGTAAAAATTGATAGGGTTACCCAATGGTTACCCGTGTTAAATGGTACGACTAACAACTCCTTATCTTTGTAGTGTCTCATTGCAACAACTTCTGGTCGATTTAGATGGACATTAGTTCTCGTCGCCATTTGTGGGTCAAGATATGCAGGAGACTCATTTCCCTTTTTATGAAGAGTTTGTTGTTGCATGTGCCTACATACAAAATGCCAAATTTGATAGACACATATAACACGTATTTTGAAGACGCTAGTTTTTGTAGACTTACAATGTGAAGCAGTGCATTAGAGAGATATACAATGTGTCGAGGTTGAAAAGGTCATACAGATCGGAGAATGTGATGCTAAAGATGCTGTCACCCACCAGAAAGTGGCGATCCTTATACGACACAAGTATGTCTAGACCCCTTTGGTAATTCTGGATGTAGTAGTTATGAAGGTCGATATAAGGTTGACCAGCTTTACAGAGCTCATCGCAGTTAACATCGGCTGACCCATTACAAACTTTGAGTTAGCCTGCATCATAGCTGTCCTATGTTGCAATGGTTGCTTGCCCTTTGTTGCCTTGGATGATATCTTCAGGTTCTGGGGTTGAGTCTTGCCACGTACATTCTTCTTCGCCTTTCCCATGACAATAGGGGGCGTGTCTGATTAGGTGTAGCGAGCGGGGTACTCCAAGTCTGAGGTGGAGACGGACGACTGCTCTCAAATTAGAGACAGATGCGGCTACTCTCGAATTGGAGACGTACACGGCTACTCTAGAATTGGAGACGGAGATGGACATGTCTCAAGAAATATCGAAGCAGGAGAGGTATTCAGCTAACTAAAAGTGGTCCATGCAAAAACTACTGTAGATGGGTCAACATCAATCGAAGTCCTTCTCCACTGAACCCTTCTAGTAATTGCATCCTGTAGAGTCGGCGTCATATCATCTAGTGGCACTTTCAGTTTCAGGTCTTTTGAATTCTCATGCACCATGTCCACCTTGACCACAGCATAGGACGATGTGTCGATTTGGTTGTCATCAAACTTTGTCTGGCGTGGATACACTAGCCCTCTCCTGACCTCCATTCAAAAGCTTCCTCCAACCAATAAAATAAGGTCGTATGTTGTTGGCTGAGCCAAGTTATCTATCGTGTCCAGCTTGAAAGAAGACAGAAGTTGCTCATTGCCCTCTATGGGTCCAGACGCTAGTACCTGAAACTCCCCCTATGGTCATCCACCCACAGCTGTAGAGGCAAGGCTGCTCCTACGCTCTTCTTTGCTCATGACCCCAGCAATGTCAAGGAATTGTATTCCTTGAGCCTCTAGTATAGCCTTCAGGTCTCCTAGAAGCTCCCTTTTCAGCTGTCTTTTCAACTCCACATTAACCTATGGTGTCGAGGTCATTTTCTACTTCTGGTACATAGATTTGTGTTCCAGAAAACCCTCCTTTCAGGTCAACTTACTAGAAATACCATGAACACGGCCTCATTGCTTCATGGTTTGCAGAGACTTGGTGAGGATGTTGTTTTCCCTTTAACCATTTAAGTCTTCACTGCTCTCCCTCAAGGCCCTTTGAGCCACCTCTGAGGTGCTCTTGCTGTAGAAGCAGACATTACCCAACTCTGTCAGCTTAGAATGAGCACGCATAAATGGTGTCAGTCATCCACGAAATTTGTCATATGGATTCTCAAGATCTTTCTGGGCCAATCTTTCATCCTCTTGTTGCCACTTCCTCTGTTTTCTGACATAACCGGTGTTGCAGAGGTGGTGGTTAAGCTCGTTATACGATCGAAGCCACTCCATGTACTAACTGTTCGTGGCAAAGTTTTCTGATTTGCACTTTTCAACAAATCTCGTTCAATCCTCTTCTTTCAAATCTTTGTACTTACAGAAGGGATTGTCCTTTTCCCTCCAAATCTTCACAAGCTTACTCTTGTAGCTCCTCCAAGCTCGAGAGATGATCTTCAAAGCTGCATTCTTCCCCTTCTGCTTCAATTCTTCTGAATATTGAACATATGCTTGAATAGAGTTTTCGAAGAGTACAATCTTAGAAAACTTCCAATACCAACCTCATAGTTAACTTCCTCAAATTTTCAGTAATTGATCATACGCTCAAATCCTATAAACCGAGAAGAAGTTATGATCATTGTTACACAGTGCACAATTGGAAGAACCTTGGATACAGGTTCTGATTTGGACTGACAACGGTCTCGCAAAACCTTGCTGACTGAATTTGGGGCAGAATCAAGAGAAATGAGCAATACAAAAGTGGTAGAAAACTTTGATATCTTTCCAAAAAGTATACATTCACCCTCATACAATCCACGGTTCAGGAGTTATGATCTCTACAAGTTGGAGGCTGCTGGAAATTTCCTGTTTTCTGGACAGGTCGAGATACCTAGGCAAATTTGAGATTTGAGCTCACCTCCAATGGAGAACTGACAAAATCTTGAATACAAAGGTTATAGATAATTTCATAAACCTTCTAACGAGGGGTAGAGTGACATTACAAGATACGGTTTTGTTATTTGAAATTAATTTCAAGTTTCTTTCGGTTTGTACTTGCATTGATTGAATGGCTTTCAACGTTCATCTTATTCATGCACATGCATATGCAAAGTCATGACACATATCGGTCCTACCCGTTCCTCACCAAAATAAAAATTGGCACAATATATAAGGCGTAGGTATAGTCGGTGGTAGTCACACTCATCCCCGTAATCAGTTCTAACGAATCTAGATTATGCAGTCGTGGTTAGCGTACCTGCAAAAAAGCACAATATACACATATGACATACATCACCACTTATCCCCCAAGTGGTGCCCACGTGTTTAACGCTGCGTGGACAGCGCTGCATATGTTACAAGAACATATTCACATCTTGCGGAAGTGGCCACAAGATATTCCCAGGCCTCTACTCGCCCTGGGTACGCAGTCGTGACTAGTCGCATGACAAACTCCAGTCTCTATCGCACAATAGGGACTATCCTCAAGCAACCCCGTCTTGAGGGGACGGGTCCGGGATTCATATCACCCGGTGGGAGGATACTTACCTTCTTACCTTGGCGTAGGTGCATCGTTACAACAAGTAAATTGCAGAAAGTAAATCCATGTTAGCTTGCCACTTGCCAAGACTACTATAGTCCTTATATGGGCATTGAAGCATATCCTCACCGCGATTTTCGAAAATAAGACTGTACATGATGTATTATACCCATAATGTCTCTGATACCATCTGTGACGTCCCCGCCCTTAAAAAGGATGGTTAGTCGCAACCAGGATCATTACGGGGTGTCATTACTGAAGTAATGATGCATAATACATCACATACAAGAAAATTATAATGAAATGCTCTGAAAATTTAACTTTATTTCAATTTAAGTTTTGAATTTGATTACAGAGTTCAAGTGGAAGATAGAGAACAAAACATTTTGCAGAAGTGGCAACACTCGACGAGTCAGAAACGACACCTTGCCCTAGAAATGCCGACCTCAAGAATGGCTCACGCCGAAAGGGAGAGAGAGAGCATACCTGCAAAACAACATCAAGGCAGAGCCTGAGCAACTAAAGCTCAGCAAGACTTACCCGTCAACGTGGCTATAAATAGCTGACTCCTAGCACGCAAGGCTTAAAGGAGATAAGCTCTATACTATGCCACGCCCGCATTAAGAGTGAGTCCTTACTTTCAAGTTTTAGCTCTATTCAAAACATTTCCATTACTTACTTTCGTGATCCAGCTATATTCAAATTATTATAACTAAAACCTGCCATTTAAACTAATCAAGCAAGAGTTTCAAACAAGTAATTATAGTAAAGCATAATCATAAACCATTAATAAACCTTAGTCATTAATCTAATAAATTACTACTTGACGGCAGTCACGAACAAGCGGTTACTCATATCCGAGAGTCGCGGTAATTCGAATCAATGTACACTAAGCAAGGAAAACCTGACTAACATGACAAGTACACTTCCCATGCTAGTCCATGTATGTTCGGCGTACGCTTCCTGCAGGCAGTCCCCGTACGTGGCAACCTTTTGCGCAGTCATCAACAGATTTGAACAGAGCCACTGCCCTCGAGAAGAAGGGCTCCTGACACAATCCATAGCACGCTAGATGACCGATCCGCAGGTTCATACCCAACTTCTCTCCCACAACATCCAATGAAGCGGTGAGGAAAAGTCAAGCTTCTATTGACAACCAACTACTAAGTTTACTGGGCCCATAAATACTAGCATGCGATCGGTACGTTCAATACTTGCCACGTGTACCAACTCCTTGGTCCTTAACCGACACAGGCGGGGTCTACCACATAGAAACCTCAGAATAGTCACAGCACTCTCCCCACCCTTCCCTTCCGAGTGTTCCACTAATCCCCCTAAATGGCCCCGCCCCCGCCCGGTCTCTGTTTTATCCAACATTAATCTCCAAATAATAGTAAGTATGTAAGCACCCATTGCCGACACGTGATCTTTCGACCACCCAACACCTACCAACACCTATGTCTACGCCTAGCCATTTCTAACGACCTGGAACTATTATAGCGAGGGTAAACAAGGACAATCGGGAAGGAAAGTCCTACTGCAGCTACGGTGCCATACAAATTCTGTAAACTTAATGCACACTCAAATAGTATTATAAGAAAAGTTTAAAACATAAAAGACAAGTACATTAGTGGGATGCACCGAGGCTTGCCGTGATCCAAAGCTAAGTTAGTATCCTTGCCACTTGATACTTGTGCACCTCTGAACACTCCTTAGTCTTGCTCCCTTTTTGGACCTCCGCTTCTGGCTCCACGTGATCTACCTGTATTTGCAAAAGATGACCACCATTAACTAGTGCAATGCATGGGGTGCAAAGCGCAATATGATCCATGATCATGAGCAACTTAACCATATTAACCCTTACAAGCTATTTACTAAATTGCCCCTAGCATTTTTAATATTTTAGCAATTTAACTATGGCTTAGAAAGTTAATAACATGCACTATATTCATCTAATCTTCCACTCTAATTTTCTACATGTTCTAAACAGTGCAATGAAGTTTCCTACCAAGAATTAATATTTTTCTAAGCATATTCTATTTTCTAGAATTTATTTGTTGCAGGAACATAAATTAAATCATAACTAAATATTTGACTAGAAATAAAATATGATATATTTTATACAGGCTACAGAATATGACATGATTCTATACGCAAAGTTTCAATGTATGAATTTTTGTAACTAATTACTTAAAATTTAACTTCTAGGAATTTTATACAATGCAATAATGCACACATTTGGATTGGGTCAAGCTCACTTCAGAGATCTACTCCAGAGGATTCAGGCAAAATTTATTTTGTATTTTTATAAATTTCCTACGAATTACTATGAATTTTGGAAGTTTAGAGGAATTTCCAAAATATTTAAATGAATAAAGGTTTTTGGAAAAAGGAAAAACCTAGAAACAGTGATGGGCCAATTTATTTGGCCCACGGCCTCAGCTCGGCCTGGCCCACGGGAGCTGTTGGCCCGTAGTGCACGACAGGCCACTTGGCCATGATGGGCCGTAGCAGCTAGGCCAGCCTAGCAGCACAAGCCGGCCCGGCCGGCCCGGCAAAGTGGCGCAGCGCGGGTGCGCACCGAGGATGGTCACCATGCACCGACTGCCCATGGTGGCGTGACCACCGGCGGCAGCTCAGGCGTTGAGGTGCGACAAGGCCGGGGCATGAGCAGCGGTGGGGGTGGGGGCACCTGTCGAACAGCTCTGCGTCGCAGGGGAGGCCAAGGAGTGGCGGGGCACCTAGGGGCGGTCCTCCTCACTAGCAACAGTGACATCGCGGTAGAGTCCGATGATGAGGGGGCTGGGTGCGGGCCACGGCATCGGTGAGCACACTCGAGTAATGTGGAAGCTCATCGATGAAAGGGTATGGGCGGAGGTGGTTGGAGTCTGCTGTCTACGATGGGGTGGCGGCAATGGCGGGCGACGGTGGGGAGGAATGCGGGTGGCGCCTGTGACATCCTGACTCAGGGCTTAATAGGATTGATAGAATACTCATACCACCAAGGCATACTTTCTTTTCCAAAAGCCCACCTGCAAAGAACCCCGGGGTTAAGCGTGCTTAACCCAGAGCAATTTCAGGATGGGTAACTGACTGGGAAGTTTTCCTGAGTGTGCATAAGTGAGGACAAAAATGCACAAAAAAGACTAGGGTTGGTCTGTGGGGCTAGTCTATAATTCTCGGGTGCTACCAGGAGAAATGACTGCCAAACCCGGGGTGCATGGGGTGTTACAAATGGTATCAGAGCTGACCCTCATAGTTTCACGGGCGCGTACGGGTTAGTTGAGAAGTATAGGGTGGCGTACGGGTCAAGGACGTGGGTACGTACGCATAACGCGTGGGTCCTCTGGGAGGAACATGGTATAGTATGTACGCTACTAACTGGATGTATGGTACGCATATGCCAGTACTGGACATACGGACGTGGCCAAGAGGGGACGTTCCTGGCTTTAGGCTGACCAATGAGGACGTTGGTCTTCTAAGGGGGGTGGATTGTGACATCCAGACTCAGGGCTTAATAGGATCGATAGAATACTCATACCATGAAGGTATACCTTCTTTTTTGGAAGTCCACCTGCAAAGAACCCTAGGGTTAAGTGTGCTTGGCCCGGAGCAATTTCAGGATGGGTGACCTACCGGGATGTTTTCCCAGGTGTGCATAAGTGAGGACAAAAGTACACAAAAAAGACTAAGGTTGGTCTATGGGGCAAGTCTATAATCCTAGGGGCTGTCAGGAGTAATGACCACTAGGCCCGGGGTGCCTAGGGTGTTACGACGCCTTGCCGAAGAAAAGAGACTAAGCAGAGGAGGAAGGGGGCTAGCTTAGCGGCGCGCTAAATGTGGAGGAGGGCGAGGATGCGGCAGGGTTCTTTGGGTGGGTCTTGTGCGGACGAGCAGCGAAGTGAGCTTGGTTCCTGGTGGCTCCCTTTTTGCCACCGCGGAGGGAGAAAAGGGATGGGGAGGTGGGGGTCTGGTATGGGG
>VSTD030004731.1:0-10130 GCA_008808055.3 Sporobolus alterniflorus
TATATCTTAAGTTAGGATCAGCATTATCTTCAGCTTCGGAACATCATCAGAATCTTCAGATATTTGTTCTGTTAACAGAACTGTTGAAACGAAATGGTCACACGTGACGCGCTGCGTTGTACCAGATTTAGTAACGGGAAACTATTGAAATTTCGTCCGGGCTTCAAGCCGAAACAGGAAGCTTCAACACAAATCAAAGCCCCAGAACAGGCACACGGTTTGACAACAGCATGCCTGGACCAAACCAACGCAAAAACTTGTAGTATAAACAAGGACTTGCACAAACTGCAGCAGTGTACAGTATAACCTTCCCGTGTACTCCATTATATATTTATATTTGCACTAACCAACAACAATATGAGATGTATAAAGAAAGAAAGAACTGAAAAAGGTACTCTCTGTTATACGGCATTAATCCGTTCGAACACATGCATCTCTACATAATGGAGCATGTGTTGGCTGACCCGCACTGGTACCCGTACGCGTACCCGGAGGCGGGGTACTCGTAGACGACGGTCGCCGGCTGCGGCGCCGGGTAGTGACAGTAAAACTGGTACTCGGGCGCGGTGGCTTCCTGTTTCTTCTGTTTTTCCTTCTTGGAGTCGTCGGCGACCTCCACAAGGTGCGCGGGTCCCACCTTCTTGCGCAGAGCGCTGGTGAGCTTGACGGAATCGACGCTCTCGCCGACCACCACCACCTGGTCCTTGGCGTCGCCAGCAATCGACACCGAGTCGACGCCCCTCGTCTTGGCCACCAGCGCCATGGCCTTTTGGACCGGCACTTGTCGCAGGGCATCGCCACCTTGATCACGATCTTCTGCTGCGCAAAAGGATGACAGGCAGTACCCATGTCAGTGTAATTCTCCTCGAATAAGAACAGAACAGAGGCGGTTAAATGGAGGACGAACGGCGATGCCAGCAAGTTACTCGCTGATTACCTTCGTCATTAGGTCGGTCGGTCTTGGTGGTCTGGCGTCTCAAACTTGGAAGAAGTTCAAATGCCGCCAACAGGAAATAGCAAATGCCTTGGAGTGTATCGAGATCGGAAAAGGGTTCAGGACGAAGTTTTGAAGCTTCAGGTATGTGGAGCAGGAGCAGCAGAAACAAAGCTGGGAGCTCGATCGCGAGTGTCTGCTGCGGTTGATGGGAGAGAAGAGGCCACTGCTAGGCATATATAGAGAGAGGTGGCGGTGGGTGGACGGGTATGAAATGCCTGCTGCAGATGCACTTTTGTGCCCACTGCAATCAACTTCAAACACCTTGTTTTCTGGAGTTGTTAGGATGCCATGATTTGCATGTAAAGGGAGCATTGCGACCGAAATTAAGCAGTTGTTTATGACTTGACCACGTATTTGCAGGCCTGGTCTCGCTTTGTCTATGTTCCTCCAACGCGCTGGAAACCGTGTCTCGAGCACGCCAAGATCTCCCTTCCGACGGCCGAGTCAACAGCGAGTAAGCATGTGCCTAGAGAGTACTAGTACAAAGACATAGTTATCCAGCTTGGCCACCAAGCAAACACGCGTAGACGCTTACAATTTTATATCACTAGAGCGCTGCACCTAGCCGCTCCCAAAGGCCGTCGACGTCGCCCCGAAATTCCAGCCGCCTGATCTGGACACCGCTCCTCATCCGTGCCGTCCCCTCCTGTGAGCTTGCCGGCGGTCAGCTGCTTTCGGCGTGCTGGCTGGTGTCTCTAGGGCCACCTGATCTCAACAGTGCCACTCATCCCGGCCGTCCCCTCCTGCGAGTGACGCGGGGCGTCCGCTGCCACCTGACGTCTGAATCCTTCCACGGTCTTCGCCTCTTAGATAAGGTGCTGACGTTGCTCACGCCGACAGCCAGGGGAAAATATTGTCCATTCCTTCTTCCTCCTTTCCCAATCTTGTTCCCGTCACTTTCTTTGGGTAAGCTGATTTTGTCGCTTGGTTTCTCTGTCTTATTGTGGGCTCCGCAGATCTTTGGACGGTCCTTCTTCCTTGCGTTGTCTTCTCACTCCTTTTTCAATCTTGTTCTTGTCGCTTTCTTCCGTTGAACTCACTTTCTCACTGTCTTTTCTTTCTCTGCGCTGGCATGTGCTCTGTAGATCTTGGGTGGTACTTCTTCCTCGCATTGTTCTACCTAGGATTGGCTTTTGACTCTTGCCAGATCGTGGGTAAGCTTTTGACTCTTTGTCTATTTAATTTTGCTTGGAACACAGGACACCCGGAATGCTCTGCAGAGAATAGAGGGATCTTACTTCACATATTCTCAGGGTTTGCACTGGCTAGGTAAGTGAATTCTGCTTTTTACTTGCTATATGTTTTTTTTAATATCATGCATTGCATGTTTGGCATTAAAAAAGAAGAGAGTTTGTTACAACTGTGGACATTACACAATGAAAACAAACCAAGATGAACAACCACTAAACAACCTAAAACACGACCGCCGAAGCTCGGGCCTTGCAACATGTATTATGTGATGTCTTCTCTATTTTACTCTCTTCCCCTGGCTTGTAAAATTTCCATTTCCACTACTTGTTGCAGTTGAACTCACCCACTTCAGGATGTGTCTTGGTTATGAGGATACCATGTCTGGCCATTTTTGCATAGTAGCAGTAGAATTTGTAAGCTTCTTCATGGCTATCAAAGCGCATGTTCTCATTGGGCACTATTTGTGCGGACATAGCTGGGTCCTATACATGGTGGGTTATATAATAATTGAAACATGAATTAGAATGAATCATATGAAATTATCATTCAGATGCACTGCACAAATTTGAAACAGTAGCGAGAGAATCACATGCAACTATGAGTGGCATGCAATGCACATATTTCACATGTCACTTCCAAATGGCAATGCAGATACTCTACTAGCATTATAACATGTTACCTCTACTCCATACTCATATGAAACAATGATTCCGAAATCAGAGAGCAATTTTCCACCCCATAGACACACTGAAACATTGAACAACTTGCCTTATACTTACAAAGTGCAGCCTGGTGGCCTCACACATCAGAATAGAACTTTAACTAAAATTCTACTTTCATCTCAAGTCAGATTATACTTTTCAAAGTCCATATCACTGGCTAATTTACAAGGCCCACACTGATTTTTGTTTAGTACAAGGTTCAGCAACAAGTAAAACAACATTCTGTATAAGCCATAGCTAGCATTTTTGTTCAGATTTCAGAAACCTAATATGAAATAGCAGTTCTTCCACCCTAATAACAACAAGAATTATATGCAGCATAGCAGTGAAATGGTAATGATTATTCCTCAATAATTCGTTGAACACCAAATGTGTGCTTACATGAGTATATGTCTTGTCTGCATCGGGTGTCATCATAGCTGCTGGGGAGATTGCTGGCGGTGGCATCACGGTACACCCTCCCTGTACAGGCATTGGACTGGCACTTGGTTGTGCACATGTGCCCGGAGCGAGAAGTGTGGTCCCCTCCGATGGAGTTGCAGGACATGCCTCTGTAGCAGCTCCATCTGATGTGCTGTGTTGTAGTTCTTGTGTTTGACAAACCCTATAGATGGCTTCAGAAGCGTTGCAGTTCTTGATCCCTTCAATGCTGGTCGTTCTGTCTGGTGTCTTGGCTGTTTCCATCGTTGAGATTTGGGCGCCTTCCTTTTGACTATCTCATTGCTTCATGACCTACATTGAACAAGATTTTGGATCGCCATGTCATAGCTTTTCTCGGTGGTTGGAGGGGAATGTGTTTGGGCAGTTTTTAGTCAAGGGGGAACTTGCCTTTGAACTAGAATGAATCATATATCTATGGGTGCATACGAAGGGGTACATCGCCCTTTGCTTTGACCGTACATCGGCCAAACCGTGAGTCAAATCTCAGAGGTCGTGGGGATGTGGTGGAGGCCATCAATCGAAGATTGTTGTAGATGTACATCGTGTGATTCGTGCCTTGCTTTTACCTGACCTGGTAACACTCACCTAGCCTGGCCCGGTCCAGGGGCCTGCCGGAGCGGCCGTATTGCAGATGACCTCGTGTGTTGAACAAACGTCGGCGGCTGAACAACTGATACATTATCGCTGATGGAGATGGGCACCACCGTCGAGCTATGCATGGGAGTGTTACATGAGCGATGGTGCTGTTTGTAGGGGGCGGTGGCTGAGGAGATGGGCGCGTCCTGACGATGAGCGCCGCCGTCGGTGGTGGGGGATGAGTACATGAGCATGTGCAGTGACGGCAAGGAGATGGGCGTGACTGAACGACTTTTGTTGCTGGGTTGAAATGGGCGTGAAGTGATGGGCTGCGTTGGCACGAGGAGATGGGCTTGGTCTTGGTTGACTCGTGCTGTGTCCGGGCACTGGCCTGGCTATATTCCATAACTAGCTATGAATTAGCTCTACTCTTTCTCTCTCTCTATATATATATATGGCCGCGCGGAATACAATACTTTATTCTATAGTCAGGCCCAAAGGGTTTAGGGTTTAGCCCTAACGACCTGCTACAGAATGGTTAATTTTGTAGCTAGCTACAGATTATATATTTCCCTTGTAGCACTGTGGGAGGAAAATGCATGAAACAGGAGACCGATTTCTGGGTCACTGCTTTTTGATCCAACTGTAGAGTAGCAACTTGTTGCTCACAGCCCCAAGTGCAGCTGTTTTATAGAAATTGGCCTCCCCACTAACTTGCTACTGCCTTCCTTTGTCTGTAAAACCATTTTAAAAGACAGGGTCAGCCCTGAGCCGCCCTGGGCCCCGACTCTGAGGAGCCCCTTCTGTAGAACGTGGTTGTATAGATATCGATAGGTCGTAGATGTGTCCAAGGTAAAAATCAAAGGAATAGCCTGCATACTCCCAACACATGCATACACATGGACTGCATGGTCTGGTTTTTTCTAGTCATCCTATAAATAGGTCATTTCCTTTACGATTAATACATAATAATTAATTGTCCTGTCCTCTCTCGTTAGGATGACAGTAGGCGAGTCGCAGGCCGCGGACACCATATCGCCGGTAGTGCAATCAAGGCGTTGGTTATCGAGGCAGCATTTTATCATAGTAGAAGCTAATTCCACAGTTCCACGAAGTGCCACGCAGGTAGGTATAGGTTATGCTATGTCCTATATCACACGTATGATATTTAATATATTTTTTGAATTGAGGGAAGTCCCCAACCCCATCCCAAACATGTAACGGGAGTCCATGATATTCAATATTATCATATCATATGAATACATGGATGATAAACTGATTTTTATGCTATTCCTTTTTTCAATATTTAGTTGTGGCATATCAGCTAGTAGAAAGCATTAATCTAATAGAGAAAAATAGGGGAAATATAGTTCCTAATTGAATCACAAAGACGCCACCAGATCAATAAATCTAGTACCATATTTCTGTTACAAATCTTCTCAAGAATTAATGTCCACTATATACATTAAAAAGAAATTACTATATGAGACGATACTATAATCTATGACTTCACGTCTAAGGTAATATGCAAAAGCTAATTATTAATGAGTTTTGGATGTATGTAAGTTTTTTCCAACTAAAATCACAAGTAAATAATTTTTATTATATAATATATTTAAAATTATTTTCATATGATTATATAAGGGGTCCATTTTTATAGGTTCACCCCTGCCCCCAAAATCTCAGGACTGGGCTTGGCGGCATGGGAGGTAATGGTGCCGGTGATTCCCTTGCGCTTGTAGCGTGTTCGACGAATTGCATATAATCAATGATCAAGACTGTGTGTGCTCAGCTATGCCTGGAATCATCATTGTGGTTTGATCTGTTTTCGTTGTTGGAATTCAGCATTCTTGTTCGTTCCATTTTTAGGTTATTGATTCTTCATGTCGATGCGTGCTCACTGGCAAGTTGATTCTCTGATTTGTAGCTCACTGCTTGGTCTGAAAACCTGACATGCTCATATGGTTAGTGGTGGTGGGCTGGTGCTCAATTTGATGACTGACAGTATAAAGTGTGTGTCTTCCTGGAAACAAAACAACTGTGTTACTAGCTTTCCTATTACTCGCTTTGTTTTATCAGATGCAATATAACGACGTATTTCCTGTTACTAGCTTTGTTTGATCAGATAACTAGGTAGGGAGATACCCGTCACTTCAGGCTCAGATTCTTGCTAGTTTTGTTGATACTTTATTGATTTATGCTAGTGATGTGAAAGGCCATTGATGCTAGTAATGTATTTTTCAGCATGTAACATGGAAGAACATGAAGGTATCGACCCTGGTTCTCGTCGTGCTGCACCTACGAAAGGAGATCAAATGGATTGGACTGATGAATACAACCAAATTGTGTGTGAATTCATGGCTCAACAAGTGAGAAAAGGCAATAAACCGAATATACATTTGAACATTCTTGGGTTCACCGAGGTGTCAAGAATGTTATTTTTTTCAAATGACCGGAATTGAGTTAACAAAAACTCAATTGAAGAACAAGTGGGATAGGCTGAAGGGTGATTGACAAATTTGACAAAAGTTAGTGTGGAGACAAACGGGGATAGGATGGGATAACTCTAAAGGGGTCATTGTCATGGACAAGGAGTCGTGAAAGAAGGCTAAAGTGGTTAGTATGTTTCATTCATAAATTATGGAATGTGTATTTTAGTTGCTTACTTCCTCTTATTATGCCTTTAGTAGGATATTCCGGGGTCTGGCAAGTTTCAAAGGAAACCATTGCAAAATACTGACTCTCTTCAGGAGATGTTTGCTGACATTTCCAATGATGAAAGCGATCATTGTAATCCTATGAGTAGCAACCCCATTATACCGGGATCTCAACCAGAAAACATTTCCAATAATGCTCAAGAAGATGATGAGCGTGAGCAAGGGAATCCTTTTTTCATTGGTCTTATAACAAGAGGTTTCTCCTTCCGTTGCCAATAAGAAAAGAAAAGCTCATGTTATCATAGACTTCGCATCTTAGGACTCGATGCGGACCCTTGTATCGTCGAGTGCCGTCTTTTGTATCGTTTCTGCTATGTTTAAACTTTGAACACTTTATGATCTATGTACTCTAATGTAATACAAGAATTCATGTAATAATTCATATTTCGGGTCATGTACGCGATGTATTATGCGTCAATGTTTTGGTGTTGGCAACTCGTAAAGATCCTGGTTAGGACTAACCATCCTTACTTAAGGGTGGGAAGTCACAGATGGCACTGCTGAGTCGATGCTGATCTGCACGCGACGTGCGATGATCCTTATTAAATTCAACTCGGTCACGCACGGCATGCAAGATCGGATCTTCGCCTTGTACTGGGCAAATGTGAGGGTGTTGTTTGGCCTGGTGATGATGCGTCTGAGTCATGCCGGTGACAGTGCTATCGAGTCAATGCTGGTCATCGATCATCTGGGTGCCGCTGCCGATCGTCAGGGTGCTGCGATCGACCGTCCAGGTGCCACCAGCGACCGTCAGGGTGCATTCACTGGCTGTAGGGTGTCGTTGCTAGCCGCGAAGGTGCCACTACCGACCGCCAGGGTGCCACCACCGATGAGATGTGTTGATCATGGATGCCATCGATCTCGACAAATGGATCTTCATGCCTGCCCCACGGTGTGTGCCAACTGTCATGGTTTATGATAATGATTTGAGAGTAGGGAGGGTCACGAGATCGAGAGATCGATGATAACACAGGAGGCGCAAGGATTTTTAGACAGCTTCATGCCTCTCGGAGGATAATAGCCCTACATCCTGTGTTCTTGTATTGCTCATGACAATTGTGATGTTTTTGTCCCTCTTTGGGGTGCCTCTACCCCTCCTTTTATAGCCAAGGGGGGCGAAAGGTAACCGAGTTGGTTACAGCATGATCTCAATGAGGACTCTATCTCTAATTGCCTATTTTACATATATTTTTATAGATATAATCATCTATGCCTTAGGGAGCACGTCATGGTCCACTGGAATCTTTTGGACGGTGGGCCAAGTCATAACAGACCCCTCCTTTGGCCTCCTGACTCTATGCGGGGTGGTACCTTGCATTCCAATTCTCATCAGTAGCCCCCGAGTGCTTGGCAAGTGAGTAGATAATAGGTGATCTAGATCTTCTTTGTCTGTGACAAATTTACTGAGTACTCAATTTCGGGAACTAAGTACTCTGGCATAAAATTGCTGAGTGTTTTTCATCGAATTGATTGAATAGGGGCACCGTATAGGTGCACCTATTTGGTGTAGCCACCGACTCTCGAATTAAATCTTTTGGAGAATTTAACTCAGGAGTCTAGAGTTTAAAGTATTCAAATGTGAGCCTTTGAAACATAGATGCTTCACAGAGGTGCCAAGCAATGCATTAGGACTTTTGCATTGGCCCTGGAACCAAACAAAATGATGAATAGTACCGGTATGAGCTGGCAGTGTGTCTGCTTGCCGCTGAAATCATATTTTGTTGATGTTGACGATCAAGCAGTTGCGTGATGTCGATGCCGAGTCATGCTGGCGATGGTGCTATCGAGTCCTACTAGTGACGACGTTGTCGAGGTGACGTTGGTCGTGGCGCGATGTAGATGCCGAGTCATGTTAGTGACAGTGTTGTCGAGTCATGCTAGCAACGGCTCTGCCGAGGCGACTTGGCCGCGGCGTGATGTAAGTGTTGAGTCATACTGGCAACGATGCTGTCGAGTCATACTGGCGACAAATGCTGCCGAGTCATGATGGCAATGGCACTGCCGATGCAACTTGGTCGTGGCGCAATGTAGGTATCGAGTCATGCTGGCGACAATGCTACCGAGTCATGATGGCGATGGTGCTGCCCAGACGCCTTGGCCGCATTGTGATGTAGATGCCGAGTCACGCTAGCGATGGTGCTGCCGAGTCATGCTGGCGACGGCGCTACCGAGGTGACCTGGCCACGACGCGATGTAGAGGCTGAGTCATGCTGGTGATGGCGTTGTCAGAGCGACTTGGTCGTGACGTGATGTAGATGCCGAGTCATGCCGGCAACAATGATGCCGAGTCATGCTGGCGGCTGCCGAGGTGACTTGGCCACGACGCGATGTAGAGATCGAGTCATGCTGATGATAATGTTGTCGAGTCATGCTGGTGATGGAGCTGCAACTCAAGGTTTTACTGGCTGTGGTAAGGTCGTGTAGCCCCCGAGCTCAAAGCATCGAGGTGTTCTCGCATCATGAAGAAGTCAGATATTCGTGTTGGCTCATAGTCGAGTGATAGCAGGCAAAATATCATAGCCTAGGGACGTCTCCCTATGACAAGAACCTGACCTTACTCAATGTGTCGAGTAAGGGTTTTGCTCATAGGCTAGCCAGGACTTATTGTCTACATAGTCTCTTAGACTCAGACATTCGAAGTCGTCGTGTGTATGAGTTGTAATTACCAGTATGCTTGGGCAGTCTGGATTTTTCACTGAGTAGTTCCTAGCTTAGTACTCAGGACTATTAATGTCGTGTGCCGAGTTCATAGAGCATTCGAAGCCTTTGATGACTCAGATCGGGACCTTGCTCGATTTGTTGAGCTAAGGATTTTTTCTAGGTGTGATCAATTCTTAGTGCCATGGTCGCGCGGCATAGAGCCTTAGCTCGCCTGACCAGCATTCGAAGACCTTGATTTGCCTGAGTAGCAAGGGTACCGAGTCCTTTCGGATACTCGGGTTTCTCTCAGATCAAGCCGGGCTAAGTGTTATTGGTCGCGCGGCACATGGCCTGACACTTGAACATGCGAAGCCATGAGATATTGAGGTTTCAAACGCTGAACGAGTCATGCGTCCCTCCCAGTCTGCTTCCGACTAAGTGTCCAGGCTATAAGATGCTGCAGTAATCTAGCCTGGCCATGCGAAGTCTTTCACAGCTGAGGTGGTAAGACATGTGGCATCCTCATCAACCCGAGCCGTGATGCGTGACCGGAGTCAGTAGATACGACCAGAGTCGTGACGTCAATCAGAATCGGGAAGTGCTATCGGAGTCAGAATATCGGACCAGAGTCATAACTTCCGACTGGAGTCGCGTCTTCCGACCAGAGTCGCGCATATGACTGAAGTCATGCATACGACCGGAGTCATAATATACCTGCATTATAAGCATGTATAATGGGTACTATACGATAAAAGGTCTGTCGATTTCCTCTTGTGAGTTATCCATCGTATTATCCACTCTATCGGACCAAACCGTAGCCCGCAAGCATAGGGTGCGTAGCCGCAG
>VSTD030004732.1:0-10129 GCA_008808055.3 Sporobolus alterniflorus
GTACCAGTCCCACCTGAGCTTGAAAAATAGTGCGTTGACGTTTTGCGTGCCGGGTGCAACGCAATGCACTAGGTGACCCGCAGATCCCACCAGATGCAAAACATAAGTTCGGCGTCATATGTCTCGATGCGCTGTTTTTGGAATCCGTACCGGTACCACCCAAGCATGAAAACTAGTGCGTCGATGTTTTTCGCCCTGGACGCACCACAATGCACTCTATGACCTTCATATCCCATCGGATGCCAAAACACAAGTGCAGCGTAAGTTATCCCGACGCGCTTTTTGTGGAATCCGTACCGGTACCACCCGAGCATGAAAAATAGTGCGTCGATATTTCGCGCCCCAGACACAACGCAATACACTACGTGGCCTGTATATCCCACCGGATGCAAAAACGCAAGTTCGGTGTAACGCATCCATCGAGCTTTTTCTGGAATCCATACCGGATGCAAAAACACAAGTTTGGCGTAACGTCTCCCATCGCACTTTTTGTGGAATCCGTACCGGTCCCACCAGAGCTTGAAAAATAGTGCGTTGACGTTTTGCGTGCCGGGTGCAACGCAATGCACTAGGTGACTCACAGAACCCACCGGATGCAAAACACAAGTTAGGCGTAATGTGTCTCAGCGAGCTTTTTTCTGGAATCAATACCGGTCCCACCTAAGCATGAAAAATAGTGTGTCGACGTTTCACGCCCCGGACAGAATGCAATGCACTACATGACCCGCATATCCCACCAGATGCAGAAACACAAGTCCATCTTAATGTGTCCCATCGCACTTTTTGTGGAATCTGTACTCGTCCCACCTGAGCACTAGCTACAGTGCATCGATGCTTAGTGCCCCGGATGCATAAGAATGCACTACGTAACCCACATATCCCACCGGATGCAAAAACGCTAGATCGGTGTAATGTATCCCAATGCACTTTTTGTGGAATCCGTACCAGTCTCTCATGAGCATGAAAAATAGTGCATCTACGTTTTGCATCCCGGACGCAACAGAAGGCACTACGTGACCCGCAGATCCCATCGGATGCAAAACACAAGTTCAGTGTAACGTGTCTCGACGCGCTGTTTTTGGAATTCGTACCGGTCCTAGCCAAGCATGAAAAATAGTGCGTCGTTGTTTTGCGCCTCGGATGCCCTAGAATGCACTACGTGGCCTGCATATCCCATCAGATGCAAAAACACAAGTTTGGCGTGAGGTGTCCCATCATGCTTTTGTAGAATCTGTACTCGTCCCACGCAAGCACGAAAAATAGCGCGTCGATGTTTCGCGTCCCGGACACAACGGAATGCACTACGTGTCTCTACGTGGCGTAACGTGTCTTAACGCGCTTTTTCTAGAATCCGTATCGGTCCCACATGAGCAAGAAAAATAGTGCATTGACGTTTCGCGCCCCGGATGAACCGTATTGCACTACGTGACCCGCATATCCCACCGGATGCAAAAAGACAAGTTCGACGTAACTTGTCCCGGCGCGCTTTTTCTAGAATATGTACCGGTCCCACACGAGCATGAAACATAGTGTGTCGATGTTTCTCAAATCGGACGCACCAGAATGCACTACATGACCCGCATATCCCACCAGATGCAAAAACACAAGTTTGGCGTAACATCTCACGACGCGCTTTTTCTGGAATTCGTACCACTGATCCCACCCGAGCAGGAAAAATAGTACGCAATGTTTCGCGTCCCGGACACACCACAATGAACTACGTGACCTGCAGATACCACTAAATGTAGAAACACAAGTTTAGCATAAGTTGTCCCGACCCATTTTTATGGAATCCTTACCGGACCCACACAAGCATAAAAAATAGTGCCTCAACGTTTTGTGCCCCAGGTCCACCGGAATCCACTACGTGACCCGCAGATCCCACCGGATGCAGAAACACAAGTTCGGCGTAACGTGTCCCGGTGTGCTTTTTGTGGAATCCATACCAGTCCCACACGAGCATAAAAAATAGTGCATCGACGTTTCGCACCCTGGATGCACCGTAATGCACTACGTGACCCGCATATCCCACCGGATGTAAAAAGACAAGTTTGACGTAATTTGTCCCAACGTGCTTTTTATTGAAACCACACCAGTCCCACCTGATCATGAAAAATAGTGCACCGACATTTCTCGTCCCGGAGTATCCGGAATGCACTACGTGACCCACAAATCCGACCAGATACAAAAACACAAGTTTGGTGTAACGTTTCTCAGCGCGCTTTTTTTGGAATCCATACCGGTCCCACCAGAGCAAGAAAAATATTGTGTTGACGATACGTGCCCTACACACACCGCAATGCACTACGTGACCCATACATCCTAACAGCTGCAAAACACAAGTTCGGCGTAACGTGTCCTGATGCGCTTTTTGTGAAATCCGTACCGATCCCACACGAGCATAAAAAATAGTGCATCAATGTTTTGCAACTGGATGCATCGGAATTGACTATGTGACATGCCTATCCCACCAGATGCAAAAACAAAAGTTCGAAGTAACTTGTCCCGATGCACTTTTTATGGAAATCGCACCTGTCCCACCCGAGCATGTAAAATAGTGCGGCGGTGTTTCACAGCCCAGAGGCACCAGAATGCACTACGTGGCCCGCAGATACCACCGGAAGCAAAAACACAATTTTGGCGTAGGCGTCCCGATGTGTTTTTGGGGAATCTGTAGCAGTCCCACCTGAGCAAGAAAAATAGTGCGTCGATGTTTCACCCCCGGAACGCACCGCAATGCACTACATGACCCACAGATCCAACCGGATGCAAAACACAAGTTCGGCGTAATGTGTCCCGGCGCATTTTGTGTGGAATCCATACCGGTCCCGCCCGATTATGGAAAATAGTGCCTCAAGGTTTTGCGCCCCGTATGCACTAGAATGCACTACGTGACCCGCGTATCCAACCGGATGCAAAAACACAAGTTCAACGTAACTTGTCCCGATGCGCTTTTCATGGAAACCGCACCAGTCCAACCCAAGCATGAAAAATAGTGCGTCGATATTTCATGCCCTAGAGGCATCAGAATGAACAATGTGTCCCGTAGAAACTACCATATGCAAAAATATAAGTTCGGCGTATGGTATCCCGACGCGTTTTTGTGGAATCCGTAACGGTCCCACTCGAGCAAACAAATTAGTGCATCGACATTTCACGCCCCAGATGCACAGCAACGCACTACGTGACCCACAAATCCCATCGGATACAAAAAACAAGTTTGGCGTAACGTGTCTCGACGCGCTTTTTCTGGAATCTGTACCAGTCCCACCCGAGCAAGAAAAATGGTGCATCGACAATACGTGCCCCAGACACACCGCAATGCACTACGTGACCCACAGATCCTACCGGATGCAAAACAAGTTCGGTGTAACGTGTCTCGGTGCGCTTTTCGTGGAATCCATACTAGTCCCAGACGAGCATGAAAAATAGTGGATCGATGTTTTGTGCCCTGGATGCACCGTAATGCACTACGTAACACACATATCCCATCGAATGTAAAAAGACAAGTTTGACGTAACTTGTCCCAACGCGCTTTTTATGGAAACCGCACCAGTCCCACCCGAGCATGGAAAATAGTGCGTCGACATTTCACGCCTCGGAGGCACTAGAATGCTCTACGTGACCTGCAGTTACCACCGAATGCAAAAACACAAGTTCGGCGTAAGGTATCCTGATGCGTTTCTGTGGAATCCATAACGGTCCCACCCGAGCAAGCAAATTAGCGCATCGACTTTCACGCCCCGGACGCACAGCAACGCACTACGTGACCCACAAATCCCACCGGATACAAAAACACAAGTTTGGCGTAACGTGTCTCGATGCGCTTTTTCTGGAATACGTACCAGTCCCACCCAAGCAAGAAAAATGGTGCACCGATGATTCGTGCCCCAGACACACCGCAATGCACTATGTGACCCACAGATCCTATCAGATGCAAAACACAAATTCGGCGTAACGTGTCCCGGCGCGCTATTCGTGGTTTCCACACTGGTCCCACACAAGCATGAAAAATAGTGTATCGATGTTTCGCGCCCTGGATGCACCACTATGTGACACGCATATCCCATCGAATGTAAAAAGACAAGTTTGACGTAACTTGTCCCGACGCTCTTTTTTATGGAAACCGCACCAGTCCCACCCGAGCATGAAAAATAGTGCGTCGATGTTTCACGCTCCGGAGGCACCAGAATGCACTACGTGACCTGCAGTTACCCCCAAATACAAGAACACAAGTTCAGCATAAGGTGTCTCGACCCATTTTTGTGGAATCCGTACCGGTCCCAACCGAGCAACAAAAATTGTGCATCCACGTTTCACGCCCCGGACGCACCGCAATGCACTACATGACCCGTAGATCCCACCGGATTCAAAAACATAAGTTCGGCGTAACACGTCCCGGCGTGCTTTTTTGGAATAGGTATTGGTTCCACACGAGCATGAAATATAGTGTGTTGATGTTTCGCACACCGGAAGGCACTACGTGACCTGCATATCCCACCAGATGCGAAAACACAAGTTTGAAGTAACTTCTCCCGATGCACTTTTTATGGAAACCGCACCAGTCCCAGCCGAGCATGAAAAATAGTGCGCGATGTTTCACACCCCAAAGGCACCGAAATGCACTACATGAACCGCATAAATCACTTGATGCAAAAACACAAGTTCGGCATAATGTGTCCTGACACCTCTTTGTGGAATCCGTAGCAGTCTCACCCAAGCAAGAAAAATAGTGCGTCGAGGTTTCACGCCCCGGACGCACCGCAATGTATAATATGACCCGCAGATCCCAGCGGCTGCAAAAAAAACAACTGTGGTGTAACGTGTTGCGACGCACTTTTTCTGGAATTCATTTTGGCCCACCCGAGCAAGAAAAATAGTGCGTCGACAATTCGTGCCCCAGACACACCGCAATACACTACGTGACCCACAGAACCTACCGGATGCAAAACACAAGTTTGGTGTAACGTGTCCTGATGCGCTTTTTGTGAAATCCGTACCAGCCCCACATGAGCATTAAAAATAGTACATCAACGTTTCGCGCCTCGGAAGCACCAGAATGCATTACGTGACCCGCATGTCCCATCGGATGCAAAAACACAAGTTTGGCATAACGTGTCCTGACGCTTTTTGTGGAATACTTACCGGTCCCACACTAGCATGGAAAATAGTGCATCGACATTTCACTACCCGGATGCACCGTAATCCACTACGTGACCCGCATATCCCACCGGATGCAAAATGACAAGTTCAACGTAACTTGTCCCAACGCGCTTTTTATGGAAACTGCACGAGTCCCACCCGAGCATGAAAAATAGTGCATCGATATTTTGCGCCTCGGAGGAACCAGAATGCACTACGTGACCCGCAGATACCACCGGATGCAAAAACACAAGTTTGGCGTAAGGTGTCCCGACACATTTTTTGTAGAATCCATACCGGTCCGACACGAGCAAGAAAAATAGTGTGTTGACATTTCACGCCCTGGACACATGGCAATGCACCACGTGACTCGTAGATCCCACCAGATGCAAAAACACAAGTTCAATCTAACATGGCATTGTTCTCTTTTTCTGGAATCTGTACCGGTCCCACACGAGCATGAAAAATTGTGCATCGATATTTCGCACACCGGACTCGCCGGAATGCACTACGTGACCCGCATATCCCACCAGATGCAAAAATGCATGTTTGGTGTAACGTGTCTCGACGCGCTTTTTCTGGAATCCGTACTGGTCCCACCTGAGCAAGAAAAATAGTGCGTCAATGTTTCGCGCCCTGGACAAACTGCAATGAACTATGTGACCCACAAATCCTACCGGATGCAAAACACAAGTTCGGCATAACATGTCCCGACACGCTTTTTGTGGAATCCGTACCGGTCCCACATGAGCATGAAAAATAGGGCCTCGATGTTTGCATCCCGGATGAACCAAAATGCACTAGGTGACCCGCATATCCCACCGAATGCAAAAACACAAGTTCGGCTTAACGTGTCACGGTGCGTTTTTCTAGTATCTGTACCGGTCCCACACGGGCATGAAAAATAGTGTGTTGATATTTCGCACACCGGATGCACCAGACTGCACTACGTGACCCGCATATCCCACCAGACGCAAAAACACAAGTTTGGCGTAATGTGTCTTGACGCACTTTTTCCAGAATCTGTATCGGTCCCACCCGAGCAAGAAAAATAGTGCGCCGACATTTCGTGCCCCGGACTCACATATCCTTCCGGATGAAAACACCAGTTCGACGTAACGTGTCTCGGCGCGCTTTTTGTAGAATCTGTACCAGTCCCA
The DNA here is from genome assembly GCA_008808055.3 of Sporobolus alterniflorus. Lineage (NCBI taxonomy): Eukaryota > Viridiplantae > Streptophyta > Magnoliopsida > Poales > Poaceae > Sporobolus > Sporobolus alterniflorus. The sequence continues at coordinate 6,303 of VSTD030004732.1, forward strand.
CATGAGCATGAAAAATTAGTGCATCAATGATTCGCGCCCCAGATGCACTAGAAGGCACTACGCGACCTGCATATCCCACCATATGCAAAAACATAAGTTCGAAGTAACTTGACCCAGTATGCTTTTATGGAAACCACATCAGTCCCACCTAGCATGAAAAATAGTGTACGACGTTTCACGCCCCAGAGGCACCGAAATGCACTACATGACCCGCATATACCACGGGATGCAAAAATACAAGTTCGGCGTAAGGTGTCCCAACACATCTTTGTGGAATCCGTAGTAGTCCCACCCGAGCAAGAAAAATAGTGCGTCGATGTTTCGCGCCCGGGATGCACCGCAATGGACTGTATGACCCGTAGATCCCACCGGATGCAAAAAAAAAACAAGTGTGGTGTAACGTGTTGTGTCGCGCTTTTTCTGGAATCTGTACCGGCCCACCCGAGCAAGAAAAATAGCGCGTCGACGATTCGTGCCCCAAACACACCGCAATGCACTACGTGACCCACAGAACCTACCAGATGCAAAACACAAGTTCAGCGTAACGTGTCCCGATGCGCTTTTTGTGGAATCTGTACCGGTCCCACATGTGCATCAAAAATAGTACATCAACGTTTTGCACCCCGAAAGCACCGGAATGCACTACGTGACCCACATATCCCACCGGATGCAAAAACACGAGTTTCACGTAACTTACCCTAATGCGCTTTTTATGGAAACCGCACTAGTCCCGCCCGAGCATGAAAAATACTGAGTAGACGTTTCGTGCCCCAGAGGCATCGGAATGCACTACGTGACACACAGATACCACCAGATGCAAAAACACAAGTTCAAAGTAAGGTACCCCAACGCATTTTTGCGGAGTCCATAGCGGTGACCCACAGAACCCACCGGATGCGAAACACAATTTTGGCATAAGGTGTCTCGGTGCGCTGTTTCTGGAATCCGTACCGGTCCCACCCAAGGATGAGAAATAATGTGCCGATGATTCATGCCCTAGACACACCGCAATGCGCTACGTGACCCACATACCTTACCTGATGCAAAACACAAGTTCGGCGTAACGTGTCCCGGTGCGCTTTTTGTGGAATCCGTCCCGGTCCCACACGAGTAAGAAAAATAGAGCATCAACGTTTCGTGCCCCGGATGCATTGTAATGCACTACGTGACCAACATAGCCCACTGGATGCAAAAAAAGACAAGTTCGACATAACTTGTCCCGATGCACTTTTTATGAAAACTGCACCAGTCCCACCCGAGCTTGAAAACTAGTGCGTCGATGTTTCACGCTTTAGAATGGATAATACGTAACCCGCAAATACCACTAATTGCAAAAACACAAGTGCGGCATAAGGTGTCCCGACCTGTTTTTGTGGAATCCGTACCATTCCCACCAGAGCACGAAAAAGAGTGCATCGATGTTACGCGCCCCGGAGACACCGTAATGCACTTCGTGACCCGCAGATACCACCGAATGCAAAAACACAAGTTTGGCGTAAGGTGTCCCAATGCGTTTTTCGTGGAATCCGTACTGGTCCCACCCGAGCAAGAAAAATGATGTGTCGATGTTTCGCGTCCCAGACGCACGGCAGTGCACTACATGGCCCGCAGCTCCTACCGAATGCAAAAACACAAGTTCAGCTTAACCTGTACCAGCACGCTTGTTCTGGAATCTGTACCGGTCCCACACGAGCATGAAAAATAGTGTGTTGATGTTTTGCACACTGGATGCACCGGAATGCACTACGTGACCCGCATATCCCACCAGATGCAAAAACACAAGTTTGGCATAACGAGGCTCAACGCGCTTTTTCTAGAATCTGTACCGGTCCCACCCGAGCAAGAAAAATAGTGCGTCAATGTTTTGCACCCTAGAAGGCAATGAACTATGTGACCCACAGATCCTACCGGATGCAAAACACAAGTTCGGCGTAACATGTCCCAGTGTGCTTTTTGTGGAATCCGTACCAGTCCCACAGGATCATGAAAACTAGTGCCTCGATGTTGGTGCCCCAGATGCACTGGAATGCACTACGTGACCCACAAATCGCACCGAATGCAAAAAGACAAGTCCGATACACTTTTTATGGAAACAGAACTAGTCCCACCCGAGCATGAAAAATAGTGCGCCGATGTTTCATGCCCTAGAGGCATCGGAATGCACTACGTGACCCACATATTCCACCGGATGCAAAAAAGATGTTCAGCGTAAGGTATCCCGACGCGTTTTTGTGGAATCCATGGCGGTCCCACCTGAGCAAGAAAAATAGTGTGTCGATGTTTCACACCCCGGATGCACAGGAATCCACTATGTTACCCACAGATCCCACCGGATATGAAAACGCAAGTTTGACGTAACTTGTCTCGACGCACTGTTTCTAGAATTCGTACCGGTCCCACCCGAGCAAGAAAAATAGTGCGCCGATGATTCGTGCCCCAGACACACCGCAATGCACTACGTGACCCACAGATCCTACCCGATGCAAAACGGAAGTTCGATGTAACGTGTCCCAGCGCGCTTTATGTGGAATCTGTACCGGTCCCAGACGAGCAAGAAAAATAGAGCATCGATGTTTCACACGCCGGATGCACCGTAATGCACTACATGACCCACATATCCCACTGGATGTGAAAAGGCAAGTTTGACGTAACTTGTCTCGACGCGCTTTTTATGGAAACTGCACCAGTCCCACCCGAGCATAAAAAATAGTGCGTCGATGTTTCGCGCCCTAAAAAGCACTGTGTGACCTGTAAATACCACCGAATGCAAAAACACAAGTACGGCATAAGTTGTCCCGACCTGTTTTTGAGGAATCCGTATTGTACCCACCAGAGCACAAAAAATAGTGCATCAATGTTACGCGCCTGGAGACACCGAAATGCACTACATGACCCGCAGATAGCACCGGATGCAAAAACACAAGTTCGACGTAAGGTGTCCCAACGCATTTTTTGTGGAATCCATACCGGTCCCACCCAAGAAAGAAAAATAGTGCATCAACATTTCGCGTCCCGGACGCACGACAATGCACTACGTGACTCACAGATCCTACCGGATGCAAAAACACAAGTTCGGCTTAACGTGTCCCATCACACTTTTTTCTGGAATCTGTACCGGTCCCACACCAGCATGAAAAATAGTGCGTCGACGTTTCACGCCCCAGAATGCACTGCGTGACCTGCAAATACCACCAAATGCAAAAACACAAGTTCGACCTATTCTTGTGGAATCCGAACCGTACCCACTAGAGCACGAAAAATAGTGCGTCGATGTTACGCGCCCCGGAGACACCAGAATGCACCACGTGACCCGCAGGTACCACCGGATGCCAAAACACAAGTTCAGCGTAAGGTGTCCCAACGCGTTTTTTGTGGACTCTGTACCGGTTCCACCCGAGCAAGAAAAATAGTGCATCGACGTTTCGCGTCTCGGACGCACGGTAATGCACTACGTGACTCGCAGATCCTACTCGGTGCAAAAACACCGGTTCAGCTTAACGTGTCCCGACACACTTTTTCTGGAATCTGTACTGGTCCCACATGAGCATGAAAAATAGTGTGCGATGTTTCGCACACTGGATGCACCGGAATGCACTACGTGGCCCGCATATCCCACTAGATGCAAAAACACAAGTTTGGCGTAATGAGGCTCGACGCGCTTTTTCTAAAATACGTATCGGTCCCACCCGAGCAAGAAAAATAGTGCATCAATATTTCACGCCCGAAAGCACCGCAATGAACTATGTGACCCATAGATCCTACCGGATGCAAAACACAAGTTTGGCTTAACGTGTCCCAGTGTGCTTTTTGTGAAATTTGTACCGTTC
>VSTD030004733.1:0-10128 GCA_008808055.3 Sporobolus alterniflorus
GTTGACACTTTTCATTGGGGTCTGGACATCCAGTGTGCATCCCTTAGTGGGGTAGGTAATTGTTCACGTCTCCCGACGAACGTACCAAGCAGTAAGACCAGGCCGAGGCACGGCGACCCGTTGCTGACGGTGAGGGAGGCACCCAGGGAGTAGACCCGTTCAACGGACACCTAGGCTTAACCTGTAGCGCGCTCATGGTATGGAAGCAGGCTGAGGCAAGGCGGTTCCCTGTCGGTGGCTGAACGGGGCCCCATAGGGAGAACTTCCTCAGGACGCGTCAGGGGCTTAGCTGTGCCCGGGGTTAACTTACTCAGCAATATGGTCAAGGAACACTGCGAACAATTAACCACCTAGCTACTAAGGAAGGGGCACAGTATCCTATAGTATCCCAACTTAGCGAACAGTTTGGCGTAGACCAATCTTTTCATGCATAAAAAAGGGAAGAAAGCTCACTAAGAAGCAAGACAAAAACTCAGAGGTGAGAAAGGCAGAGATGCTTTGAAAAGATGCAAGTACAGAATCGGTTAGTCAAAGCTCAAAACTTGGCAACATATAGAAGAAGATAGGCCATACACGGAGAGACAACGACCCACCATCAGTGAGCTGAGATAGCTGCTAAGAAGCGGAGTCTGTTCAGGTCTCACCGAGGTTTAGCTGCTCCGGACCTATTCTTGGACACTATGCTGGACCGGAGAACATGGGAGGCATGCTCGATTGACTGTACGGAAGGTCTGGGCAACATATACGGGAACAGATCCCAAACATGTCGCCCGAAGGGTAAAACATATATGGCAACATCATCGCGGAGATGACGACTTGGAGTAGCGAAAACCCGAACGTGAAGAGTAAAAGCCCCCTACCTGGTGCGTTAAATGTTGAAGTGGTTTTACGACACTTCTCTCGGCACCGCTACTAGAGCAGTCCGTGGAGGTTCGTTGATTGGAGGAACTAAGGCTCTCCACGCTCAAAGTGTAAGCTATGAATGAACACGGTGGACATGAGGATTTACGTGATTCAGACCGTCGGAGCGTAATACCCTATGTCCACAGGAGAATGGGAGTTGTATTGCTATGTGTGCTGTTCAACTCGAACTTGCCTTGAAGAGTCTAAGAGAACCTGTCTAGTATTGGCGTCTACCCGGACCTTTTATAGCTTAAGGTCGGGCAGTTACAATGAGATTCAATGCCTGACAGGTGGCCCTGGAGAAGGTAAAACCCTATGCAGTAGGGCACTAATGGGTAGGAGTAGCAAATGATGTCTTCAACGGTGTGGGCATGTCTGGTCTTGTCACCTGCCACGTTGCACTCGGTTAGCAGTGTGGCGTCGTGCCGTCGAGTCACTTGGCATTGTAGCGGTGCTAGGTGAGTGGTCTATAGTGCCGACGTCGCACTGTAGCCGCATTGTAGATACCTGTCCGCATGCCTTGCAGGTATTGACTATACTGCCTGTCTGCACTTCTTGCAGGCGCATGATGGCCCTGATGTGAGGCGCCTTGAAAATGTGCACGCGTGCGTTGAGAACATGCGTGCCTAGCTGCACAGGCTGGCCTGCTAGGCTTTCTTTATGCTCGAAGCTCGCGGCCCATAGGGACCTGCGGGATACGTGGCAGCGTCGGAGCCCACCTCAGCCGAGAGGTGAGGTCCGGAGCCATAAGACATATGACAGCGCCGGAGCCCACCTCAGTTGGGAGGCGAGATCCAGAGCCATAGGACACGTGACAGCGCCGGAGCCCATCTCAGCCGAGAGGCGAGGTCCGGAGCCATAGGACATGTGGCAGCGTCGGAGCCCACCTCAGCCGAGAGGCGAGGTCCGGAGCCATAGGACACGTAGCACCGCCGGAGCCCACCTCAGCCGAGAGGTGAGGTCCGGAGCCATAGAACACGTGGTAGCATTGAAGCCCACCTTAGTTGTGAGGCGAGGTCCAGAACCGTAGGGCACGTGGCAGCGCCGGAGCCCACCTCAACCGGGAGGTGAGGTCCGGAGCCATAGGACACGTGGCAGTGTGTGGATGCACACCCTACAGATTGTCTTAACTTGAGGCTTATATGTAGGGGTACTCGGTCTGTAGGGTATCGACACATTGCATGGTCAACTTTGTAAATAATCATTAGGTTACAATTAGCTTTATAGCTTTACTATTCCAGTTTTGTCAGATCTTTCACCTGTTCACATATATTTAAGGTCATGGACCGAAGCCTTCCTGATACATTTGCCTAGTAAGCATTATTGATGAATTATGGAATCCTCAATGTCTCTTCTGCATTGAAGGTTGAAACATCTTAGAGAGCTCTCTCTATGCAATTTTGGATTTCCCAGTATGCCTTTTGTCGGAGATCTGTTGTTTTCATGCATTCGTCAAATCTTCTTTTGAGCAGTATATGTTTGTTGATTAAACTGTGATAGTGGTGCAACTTCATATTTATTGAGAGATCTTATCAAGTGTTATTTGAAAGCAGCAATAACTGTATGCTCAATGCACACCAATTCGTGAGAAGCTGCCCAGCATGCCCGTTTAAGCTGTGCCTAAGTTGCTGTCAGAAGATACGAGAAGGAAATATGTTGGAAAAGAAACCTGAAGAAAAATTTGCCCACAGGTTGCTTCAACAAGAGTCTGTCCATGAGGATGGAAGCATCACTTGCCCATCAATTGAGTTGGGTGGCTGCGGTGACGCAATGTTGAACTTGATATACGCATCCCCATCTGAGCAGTCTGAATTCAGTTCAGGAGATGAGCTAGATGCTCCTGGTAATCACTCTGGAGTCCAACGCTCGGCAGTACAGGAGAGTAATGGAAGATTGTCTTCTGCACAGGAGGAAAGCGTGTCCACATAGTCTTCGAAGATGTCAGTCTGCTTTTAGAAATCATCAATCTTTCAGGTGGGAGTGTTCATAGTTGCGGAAGCACAGATGTTCATTCTGAAGCCTGAAAAGGTGGATACTATGTCAGAATCCGGTAGAGGTAGTATGGCCGTTTTTAGTGTTGATTATGGCAGATATGGCGATTGATTTTAGGTTTCTGACTTTGGGTATACTCTGAAGTAATTTCCTCCGTATTTTGTTCAGCTTTGGTCTGAAAGTCATTATGTTGGACACCGTTGTACACATGACTTCATTTGTCGTCACTGAGCTGATTGAAAGTTTTGTATTGATCCGGATGTCGTTAATAGAGGATTTATAGTCAGTGCGGTATTAGTATTCATTATATTAGTAGGACTTTTGTACTAGTGATGGGTACAAGAGCAGGTGGAGCTGACATTGCAACATTCAATAAGGTAGAACAGATTAGACATCATAAACGTAATCGCGTTCCAGTCAGTAATCACAAAGCTGCAACAGTAGCGATTTTGCAACCGAATCAAAAACCGAATGGTTGACCGGTTAAGAACCGTTGCTACAGTACTAGTTTCGGTTTTTAGTGAAAGCCAGACGCCGATTCAAACTGTACTGGACCGGTTTTGCATGAAAACCGGGCCAGTTTTCAACAGTTTTGTGATCCCTCTGATTCCAATGTATGCAACATTGCATCGCAATCATGATGAACCAAAACGTCAAGCTAGCGTCTGCACAGGGTTGCTGGCGTCGGACAAGAACTGGGCAAAAGCTGCTCGCGACAACCCGCCATCCTTCCAGGCCATGGCCGCGGCATCCCTGTGCTCCGTCACCCGCGCCCCGAGCTGCTCCCCTTCCTCAGACTCCATGACCAGCCTCACCTTCGCCTCCACCTCCTGAGCCTTGACCAGCCCCTGCTGCCACCCAGCCACCCCCACGCCGATCCGCGCCTCCACCATGAACACCTTGTTCATCTTCTGCTCGGAGTACAACGGTCAGCAAATCATGGGCACGCCCGCCTCCATCGCCTCCACCGCCGAGTTCCACCCGCAGTGCGTCACGAACGCGGCTGTCGCCCGGTGATGCAGCACATCCACCTGCGGCGCCCACAGCTTGACGACGAGGCCGCGGCCTCTGGTCCTCTCCGTGAACCCCTCCGGCAGGAGCGCGTCGAGGTCAGGTTCGGCATTGGGGTCGAACGTCCCCTCCCGATCCTTGCCGTTCGGTGCCCGCACCACCCACAGAAACCGGTGGCCAGACCTTTCCAGGGCGGCGGCGATCTCCCTGAGCTGCTCTGCCGTGTGGCAGACCGCGCCTAACGTCCCAAAGGAGAGGAACACGACGCTGCGCTCTGGTTGCTGGTCGAGCCACGCGAGGCACTCGTGCTTACCTTCTTTCGTCTCGCTTGACGCCACGACCAGCGGCCTGACGCAGTACACCGGAGGCATCCTATTGTGCCCGAGGAGCCGCGGGTCCCTGAGCGCCGCCACCGCTCGAGGCTCCAAAGACGCCAGCGTGTTCACCAGGATGCCGTCCGCCTCCGGGTTGCGGCGCGTCACGTTCATCGTCGCCCTGTACACCTCGCTCTCCGGGTCCTCGAGGTACTCCGGCATGAGGTGCGACGCCGGGATGGTTGCCACGCCGCGGAGGTCGAGGGGGGCGTCCCCGAGCTCCCTGAAGCTCAGTTTGCCCTGGCCTTCCGCCTCACCGCGGCGAATCCATGGGAGCTGGAGGAACACGGCGACCGCGGAGGCGTTGGTGGCGAAGAAGGTGTAGGCCGGGACGCCGAGCTCCCGGGTCACGTCCAGCGCCTCGATGGACGGCCCGTCCACGACCACCGCGTGCACGCTCCCGCGGGGCAGCAAGGAGCGGAGGAACTCATGGAGGCGGTCGTTGTATCGCCGGATGGTCGCGAAGTAGCCGACGAGCATCCGCGCGTCGTTTGTGACGGCGGGAGGGTCCTCGATCCGAGGGAGCCAGTGGAACACCACCGACGGCTTGGCGGAGGCGGCGCGTTCGACGGCGAAGGCAAGGGCGGCGTCGTGGTCCATGGTGATGTCGATGAGGGGGACCTCGACGGCGTAGCCCTGCTCCAGGAGGGCGTCGGCGAGCTGCATCATGGGCGTGAAGTGGGTGGCGAGGAAGCCCGGGTACAAAACGACCGTCTTCTTCATGATGGATGCTTCCGGGTGACTGATCAGCAAGCGCTGCTACGGACTTCCTGGGTATACGTTTATCTCGAGGCAGTGTTGTTTTTCTAGAAGAAGAGTGGGTTGATGATTTGGCAATGAACCAGCAGAGACATGCTCGCTCTCTTATTGCTGACTATATATAACCACTACTAGTCATAGGATGTGTAGCTATAATCATTTATTAACAACGGTTTTTAACTAGAACAATTGCTAATAAGTGATCAAATTATCAGTAGTAGTTCTAATTGAGGACTGCTGATGATAAAACAATATCAATAGTGATTCTCATCTAGAACAGCTATTGATAAGTGGCTCAATCTATCAACAACGGTTCTGATTGAGAATTGTTGTTGTTACGTTTGAGCAGTATAAATACTAGCTCACCTGTGTCGATTCTCTTTCTCCCAAAACTCTTGAGTTCCTCACGCAATTGCCTCGTGCACTCTCACCGGCGCTACACTCTTCACAATCCTCTGCTACCTCTCTCTACGTCTCTCCACTGGCATCCTCCGCCTCTGACACTTGGTCTCCTCCGTCTCGGCTCCTACGATGTTGTCCTCCTCTGAGACGCATGCGTACCCTCCTCTCCTCTGACCATCGAGGTTAAGTCGCTCCCCCATCCCCCGATTCCGGTTTTGCTACATTTGAGCAGTATATAGTGCAATGCTACAATTTTTTGTTAGAACAATGCTAGGTTGTATATGTTTGTAATCTAAAATTTAATTGTAATCTGTTACGAGATCATGCTAGATTTTTTTTGTTACAACAATGCTACAGTTTTTTGTTAGAGCAATGCTAAGTTGCATATGTTTGTAATCTGTTATGGGATCATGTTACAATTTTTTGTTAGAACAATGCTACAATTTTTTTGTTAGAATTGATTTACTGACTAGGTTGTAGTATGAAAATTAATTTACTATAGGTCTGCCATGGCTGGGAGCTGCAGGCATCAAAAGCCTGCTCGCTAGCCGACATGAGACTGAAGGGGAGGTTCTCCTTAGGATGCACCCACACTCCTCCCCCGGGATCTCCTTCATCAGTCTCTGAGTCCGACGATGAGTCTGCGTTGGAGATGTGGTACGTGGCTCCAATGTTGACGCACCAGCAAGAAATAATTATGCTGGAGTCATCGTTGTCGGAGGAGAATGTAGGCAGTCCTGCCCTGGACCATGTGGAAAGGGTAATTTTTATTATGTCATAATACTTCTATTTTTACTTATCTCTAATTTAATTGCTAAATGTAGACATTTATATTTTGATTCACATATTAGAGGAGAGAGGGTCAAAGAATTAGAAAACAACTTGACAAGGAAATCAAGCACAACCAAGCCTTGGTAAAAATGGTCGTCGGGTTTATGAGGAAGGAGAGAAGGAGGAGGCCTCAAATAAGAAGGATGTCTCTCGCATGAAGAAGACCACGAAGGACATGGTGGCCTGATGGTTAGATGGGGGCCAAGGGTGCTCTAAGGATGTCCGGACTTAGAGAAAGTAGTGCTCCAAGGGTGCTCCATGGCCTCTTACTCCAAGCCTCAATTTGATGTTTAACTTTTGTTGTATATATGTTTAACTTTTGGTGGATGAACTTGATGCATGATGTATATGCATGAACTTGATGAATAATGACTATGTTTATGTTTATGTTCATTTTCTGGTGTGTGTGTGTGTGTATGTTTATGCTTAGCTTTTGTTGTATCAGCAACTGTTCTAGTGTGGAAATCACTGCTAAACATGAGTAGCAGCAACGGTTTTAATCCACGAATCATGACTGATCTAGGAGTATCAGCAGCAATTTACATACTAGAATCGTCGTTGATACTCACATATAAGCATCCGCTGGTGATAAGTGGAGTTTATCAGCAACGGTTCTAAAACTACTTCTGATGTCAGTTATGAACCGCTTCAGATGACCTTTTCTGTAGTAGTGAACCAATTAAGCCTGATTCTAGTGGGGGTTTGTACCGACTGCCTAACTGGTCGGTAGCGTGGCTCAGACAGTCGGTACATTCCGTTGCAGTCCACGTGGAGGTCAGACGGCTCATAGTGCTACCAACCGCCTGGTCTGGTCGGTACCGACCGCGCTGGAGCTAGGTGAGGTCAGCACTGACCGGTGATGCACTACAGGAAACATGTACTTTCAGCGGTCAAAATTATTTTCAGTGGCCGCATGAGATAAAGGCACTGAAATTTAGTTTATTTTTTACAGCAAAAAAAAGGTCATTGAAAATTTTCTCATTTTTGAAGTCCACGGTTGACCGCTGAAATTAAGGAATTAATTTCGGTGGCCGGTATCAGACTGCAAAAATTTAGGAATTACTTTCGGCAGCCAGTGACAGACCGCCAAAAATAAATTCGCTCTGGCTTCCTTGCTAGCCCCAACCCCCGCTCTGGCTACCACCAGCCCTGACACCGGCCCCACACCGCTGTGGCAACCACGCCTGTGCGCTCGCCTCACCGGACCCAACGTCGTGCTCCACGCCCGTCCTCTTCCGGCGGCTGTCCCCCATGCCTCCTCCGGTGTCCGTCCTCAGCCATCCTCTGTCGCCCGGTGCCCACACCTCCTCTAGAGTTCGTCGTCATCCAACTCCGTGGTGAAACACCCCCCCCCCCTTCCGTTTATGTTCCATAATTTGTTTCTGTTCCTTAGTACAGTTGGTACAAGAAAATCTTTATAATTTGTTTCCTTTCCTTTGTACTGTTTGTACAAGAAAATCTTCATAATTTGTTTCCCCTCCTTGGTAGTATAATTGGTACAAGAAAATCTTCATAATCTATTTCCGTTCCTTAGTACTACAGTTGGTACAAAAACTCTTCAGGTTATAGTGAGTTGAGCAAAACATCAATTTCTCACACTTGAAAAATACAATATCGAAAGTATTTCATCCTGGAAAGCACTACAAACATCGTTACCACTGAACCAAGAACTGATGATGCCATTGCTGTCATGAACTCCATTTATCCATGAGCTGAAACCCTGAGCCATTGCATTAGAAAGTATCGGGTCGTCATCAACATGAAATTCTAATGTCCCAAACATCCGTGCACTGATATTTAATTGTTTTGTTTGAGTATAATCCAGCACTACTATCGTTTGACAATGTTTACCTCAGATAAAGTGACAAAAACAGATGAAAATTGTCACTCCTAAATAAGGTTGACATAAAATGTCAAAGGGTCTCAAGAATTTATTTAAAAATTTCAATTTTGTATATAATGAATTGGATATAGAAAGCATTTTGTTGTTCCTTCCATTTTATGTATCTTGTTGCATATTATAATTCAATGACTAATTTTTCTTTTTGATTTAGCAAGTCTTCGCCACCTTGAGCTCCCCCTTCTCTCCGAGCTCCTCAGCTTCCCCTGCCTCTCTGAGTTCCGTGCCCTGTAGGTATTGATGCATAAGTCAAATTTGATGCAATGTCTACCCCACTCCCTGTAGTTTCATCACATCTGCGCCACCGTCGACCACCGAGGTGCACCCCCTCCATTTGATCCTCATGTGTTAGGTTTAGATTTTTTGCCTTTGATGTATAGTTGAAATTTGATGCAGTGTTGGTAATATGTCTTTTCTAATAACTATGTGTTAGTTACGTAACCTAGCTATGTGTCACCCGTTTCAAACCGGTATACGTATGTAAGGTGTATAGGTTCGGAATTATCTCTTTTTTGAACAGCTTCGGAGTGACCGACAGAGGTCCGGACAAAATTTCAATGGCATAACCCTGATGTTCGCCAGCGCACCATTTTTGGACGTGAAGTTGGAGAACAATGGGATAATATTGCTAAAATTTGGTCTGAACCCCGTGCCTCATCATAAATAGCACGCTCTGTCGGCCACTCTTGGGTGAGTTTAGGACCAATCCTCACCTATAGATGTAGGAACCTCATATATTGGGACGTAAAACACTCATGATTCTATAACTTCCTTTAATCTATAGCTTGAAGTATGGGTGATGATCATTAGTCGATGTATGATGGTTGGAATAAAAGTGGGCTCACTCAAAGGAGTGGTGGGATAAGACTAAAAATTTATCAAGCGCTAGCTGAGTTAAGTTATTTCTATAGACAACTCTATACTAAAGAAATTAAAAAAGATATAATGGAGAAGTTGAAGAAAGAGATATCAATGCTTTTATGCAAATTGGAAAAAAAATCCTCCATGGTGGTTCAATCTGATGCAGCATCTTTTTGTTCATCTTTCATATGAAGCTAAAGTTGATGGCCCTATACAGTATAGGTAGATGTATCACATTGAAAGGGCACTGAAATATCTTAGAGCAATGATTGGCAATAAGGCAAGAGTTGAAGGCTGCATCACCGAAGCATTTTCACTCAAGGAGATAACATACTTCTCTAGTGTATATTTTGCAGAGGAACACAATGTCAATGCTCCTACAATGAGATACAATGTTGATGACGAACCACCTATCAGTGACCTAAAAAAATTTCAATGTAGGGGCACAACTGCAAGCAGCAACACGACCTACTATCATACTCAAGAAGAATGATTGTCTGCTTTGCTCTACCTGTAGAACAATACGGAAGAAATGGAGCCATATGTCGTGTAAGTGATTGTTGTATTGTTTAGCTCCTTAGTCAAGTTGCTCTAGCCCTTATCCATTTATCTTTCTATATAGTGAATTCGATAAGCAGAATTGGAGGTCTAATCATCAACCTACAACCAATCAACTAGTTGCAATATGACGACGTAGGACAAATGGATGGCCTAATTTCATTGATTGGTTTTAGATTCATATACAATCTTCTCGTGGTATTTTTCGGCCCTCTTACATGTCAATGGTATTTGTCTATTAACTTCAAATCCTTTTTAGTACACCAAAGTTCCCAATGTCCATGATGACTTGATGCAGCTATCCTATGGGAGGGTGACTGTTAGAAGATATGGTCGATGCGATATCAATGATTTTTGCTTCCGGACAACCCCATTCAAAGACGCTCGCCCTCAAGCAACAACAGTTAACTATAGATTTGTCACTAGGGCAGTCGATGAACAAGGACACAAAATTAACTATTATGGAATCATTCAAAACATTCTCAAGTTTTTGTGGGGATAAGGAACTAAAAGTTGTCTTCTTTGTTTGTCATTGGT